>JAPYZK010002567.1:0-11554 GCA_030522785.1 Platygaster equestris | reverse complement strand
TCAAAATCATAGAATTGTCGTAATGTTCAAAATTTTTAGATTTTCCAGTTCCTTTTGATTTTTCAAAATTTTGACGTTCTTCTAAATCTTCGAAATTCTAAAAATGTACCAAATCTTTAAAATCAACATGACTTTGAAAATTCTCAGTTTTTATTATCTCAAAAATTTTGACAATACTCAAACTTCCGTAAGTCCCAAAATTATCTAAATTCCAAAATAAATGGAAATTTCATAATTCGAGAAATTTATTACGCTAATAATTTTTATAAATTTTCAAATTACCAAAGTATTCAAAAATTCAAAAATCATCAAAACTAACGTATTTCCTCATGTTCAAAATTTTGTTATGTTTTTAAATACTTCCAAGTCAAATGTTCCATAATAGCACATTCTGTCCTACTTCTACCATGTGTCCCATAACAAACGCACGTTTTTTTTATTTACGCTATAAGAAGTGATCGATACCAACTAAATACAACTTTTCTCATATAATTTCAAACTTTCTCCGAACTATAGAGGTCAATATCGATAAGAAAATTATATCTTATTTCCGAAAGTCATGCAAATTTGATAACTTTCGATTACACCTTGAACTTACCCTTACTCTGACGAAAGGCGTTCTTTATCGCAGAAAAATGTAAATAAAGTTTAACTTCATGTGCAATTAATATAATCGACACTAATTCATTCTTATTTCAAAGTATATTCTAATCCAATCACACTAGTTGATCCTCCATCGTTACTATATATTTTCCGTTATCCACTTGAAATTAACTGTAGTACCTCGTCTTATACTAAGTTGCATGCCATACGTTGAGTATTCTACGAGGTGACTGGGGTTAAAAGCTTTTCGTACGTTTAGCTTACTTCATGTTTTGTGTGTTTTTTCGCATACAGTTGTTGTCTACCATTTTTGCAGGGTATCACTGGGACTGTTCAGACTGGGTCCGACCAAGCCAAAATCCACTACCAAACATCACGGAAGTACCTGGAAGCGAAGTTCCAGACTCGTCCAGCTTCCACAGTAACGAAAGTAACGAGTCTAACACGCATCAGTTACCATCGAGTAAGATTCATCAGAGTTCTTGTATTAGATTTGATAATTTTAAGAAATTCTGAAATTTCAAGAATTTTACGAATGTTTGAAATTCTGAGAATTTAACAAACGTTCAAAATCCTCAGAATTTCGGAAATGTAATGAAAATCTTTAGAATTTGAAAGATCCTGAAAATGTTAAGAATGTAGGGAATTTCGAGAATCTTGGAAATCAACACAATTTTGGAAATTTCGAAAATTTCAGTCATGTTTAAAATTGCTGTAATTTTGTATATTTCGTCGTAATTTTGAATATTTCGCAAATTTTGAAAATTTTTAATATCTTCTCGAAATTCATAAATTTAAAATTTTGAGAAGATATTTCAAATTTTCCAAATTCGAAAGATTTTCAAAATTACGACGAAATATACAAAATTACACTAGTTTTTGACATTTTTGAAATTTCAGAAATTTCCAAAATTGTGTTAATTTCAAAGATTCTCAAAATTTCCTAAATTTCCAAAATTTTCAGGATCTTTCAACTTCTGAAGATTTTCATTACATTTCCGAAATTCTGAGAATTTTGAACGTTCGTGAAATTTTGAGGTAACGATTTGTACGATTTGGAGTATGAAAAAAAAATTTTTCAACTATTACAATCCATTTCGAAATCCATTATGACTTTCATTTTGTTTATAATCTCTCGTTAAGAACAAATATATTCATGAGTGTCACCCTCGATACTAACCCCCACGTTTCACGTTTCAGTGCACGGTGCAATAGACGCGACCCGCGAGATCGAGCCCCTGAACGAGGACCAGGAGTCCGAGTACGTCGGGGACTCGGAGTGCGGGACGGATTTCTCGGAGCCGTACCACCGGTGCCCGGAGTCGCAGCGGCTCAACCCCCTGGACAGCGGGGGCGAGGCCGAGTACAAGTACAAGGGCTCCGAGAGCTACCTGCGCCACCCGAACTCGTACCTGCCGCACTACAACATCCAGACCGACACCGAGAACGAGGCGAACCCCCTGAACGAGGGCTGCCTCGGCTCCGAGGAGGAGGACGACGACGAGGACGTAGTGCCTTACGGTTTCCCCAGCGCTCGGCGTAACCGATGCCACAAACTCGAGGACGTGGACGAGATCGGCTCCGTCATCACCACCCTCGAGGAGCGCAACTCGCTGCTCGGCGCCACGAGCAACAGCGACCTCTCCACGAACCTCTGCGAAATCGAGGACTCCGAGTACGAGGGCGCCGAGCGGAAGAGCAACGGCCGCGTCTGGATACCCAGCATCACTCAGACCTCCGTCTGACGAACGTGGTCCTCTTGCTCTTCCCCGGCCACCACGTTTTTGTACATAGCCAGCGAGCCCGTTTACACCGTGACGGTCGAGCTTCGGATCTAGATCTCGAATTCCTCTACCTTCCGAATAAACGTGAATTTCGGATCCCGATTTTCAAAGCTTGTGACTTTCGCCGATTTTTAGATTAGAAATGTAAAAAAAATGAGAGACGAGATGTTCGAACGGCAGGGTGTAAACAGGCTTATCGTTTGTTACGAGCGAAATATTTATAACACGCCGACCCCGCGGTCGAATTCCATAACCCGGTGCGCGATCGAGCTCTTCCCTTGCTTTTTTTTCGTACGACTATTTATTGACTTTTTCTACTAAAGGGGAGGAAAGGGACTTTATGAACCGCGGGCGATCGGCGCGAAGCACAAATTAGGGTAACTTCGAGGAGAGATGATATAACATATTTTTCCTGTGATGTTTATACGAAGGCGAAGTGTGACTGTGGAGCGATGTTGTGAGTTTTTGTTTATTGTAAGTTTTCTTTGTTGACTTCGGGACTGCGTAAGACTGCTAGGCGGAATTCGAGTTTCGCGGATTGGGGTCCGGTTGGGGATTTTTAGGTTTTTGGGGGTTTGCGTGATTTTATGGAGTTACGTGTTTTGGAATTCGGTATTTTGATGTTTGGATTCATGAAGTTGAATTCCTGATTTGTATCAATTTTGATGTTGTGTACAATTTTGATTAGTAGATTCTTGATCAATTTTATTGAATTTACCTTTTTTGCGGTTAAATTTTTTAGTTTGACTGTGGAATGTGTATTTTTATTTGGAATCTGACTTTTTGCCGGAAGTACATATCGACGTTTAAAAAATAATAGATCTGAAAAACCGTATACAACTGATAATAGGTTTTTTACCGGTTTTCTCGGGTTGTTCGGAAAAACTTATCCCAGAAAAATCTTTATCTAGTGAAATTACGAGTTTTCACAATTATTGAGGATTCATCCATTTTTTGAATTAAACTTATTTTCGAAATCGACGGATTTCTGGAATTTTCAACTATTTCATATTTTTGAATATCTTGGAAATTTTTGAATATATTTCATCTTGAAAATTTTCCTAACTCCTTAATAATTGAGTTCTTAGAATAATTGCAGACACTTGAATTTTGTCGGTGATCAATTGTTCTGTCTTTCATTTTTATTTTTGATTTTCATGTTTATTTATTTATTTCAATTTTTTACAAAATTTGAACGTGTCTATAATCGTTTTTTAGAAAATACCGGCGACGCAAGCACCAACTGGACCCCTCTTTTATAATCTCATTCCGAACAAAAGAACATTTCCAAATCTGCCACATCAAAATGTGTTCAAATTCGTCTCGCGATTTCCGAGGACGTTTTCGTAGCGCCCATCCACCCGTGTACATATTCACTAACTCTCGAAGATTCAAATCATCATCACATCGCTAATTCATCGTGAAACACTCCAACCGCGACTATTACGAAAACGCCCTCAAAGCACATCGCCATTGGAACCCGCAATTCAAAAACGTGGCACTGAGAAATGTTTCTCAAACTGCCAATAACTTATGACTTATTCATGCCATATACTAGAATTTCCAACGATTAACTTTTAAGGTAACGATGTACAGAAAAACAAAAGCAAACTCGTCTATTCGATCTTTGTCAAGATTTTTTGAGTTTCAGGCGAAATTTTCGTCTTCGATCGACAACTTGGTCGGTTTTTTATAAGGAAAATCCGAAAAAGACCTTCAGTTGCCGAGAATTGCATTTCATGTTCCTGTTTCTCGAAGCAATTTTGCTTTTGTAATTATTCGAGCGATGTTGACGTGCATGTGAAAACAGGGTGGATCACTTTGCGTTACCGGTGAAATTGCGAGCTGTTTCGTGAAAAATGGTTTTCTATGTTAGAAAAATGGATCCGATGAAATGATTTATCACATGCTCCGAAAGAAAGTAGCCACTTTCGCATCCCGTTGGTGATACGTCATTCGTGTATTTATTGGTTTGGAAAAAACTGCATTTCCATCGAGTATGCGAATTTCCGTTGTACATACGAGTATTCGAAAGGCCTATGTATTATTGTACCATACGAGTCAGCAGTTGTAAATTTTTGTTTTTGTTTTACGGGAAGTACGTTTCGAGAAAAATGTATTTAATTTCAAAGTCACGAAGTATTTGGTTCCATGGAAAAACTCTTCGGTTGATACACAAAATTCGGATTTTCGTGACTTCGAGACGTTTGGATTAGCGAGGATTCTAGCGTACATATCGTAACACAAATTTTGTCGAAGGATGAAAAACTTGTTATTAATAACTAAGGTTACATTTATTTGTACGAGATCGACATATTGTAATAAAGAAACGAATCTTGCCTACAATTGGTGCTGTACAGTTTTTTGGATGATTTACCTCCCCTTTTTTATTTCACTTAGGAGTACGACACATATTTTAATTTTCGAAAGCTGTCACTTGAATATTCAAGAAATTACAGTGGAACTTGAACAAAAGTTGTGGAAACTAAGGCAGCTTCTGATTCTTTTCATGTCAATATCATTCACTTACGATTTTCATGCAAGCTTTCGTATTTTTATTGCGCAGTCATGAAATTCACTGAGCAGTGACTGGTCGTGGTTTCATATGATACGTTTTTCAAAATGACGAGTGTCAAGCGTGAGTTCCTGTCGGTAAAATTAGTCAGAACCGCGAGCATTTTTGTTGGAATTTGGCACGCTAATTCCTCTATTAGGAGGAAATTGAAATTTTTCATGATGTATTACACGCTGATTACAATTCTTTTTGGAATCATGTGCGTGATGCATGACTCGCTATTCGTTTTTTCGACCGATTTTTCGGTGAGAAGTTAATTGCCACTATATTACTGCAAGAATGTTTTTTTTTTGTCGATTTGATGCTATGAGTGTTTTTGGGGTTTGAAACGCCCCCCCACTAGTGAAATTTTTTAATGTAGAAAATGAGATTTTTATTTGAAACGAAAAAAATGCACAAGATGAAATATTGAAATTATCGACAACGGGACGGATAATTAATAACATAGCCATTGAAGTTTTAGAAGTCGTAAAAATGAAGGTTGTGATGACGAAAATTTTTCAGATTCATGTAACAAATTCTGAAATTATTGGAAACTTCTAAGAATTTAGAACAATTATTGTCAAGATTTTCTAAAAATCGAAGTACGTCAGAAATAGGGTATTACGAAAAAAAAGGCATCAACTGAAATCGCTAAATTCCGTATTTTTTGAATGTGTACAATTTTAAGGTCATTACAAAGTACTATAAACAGTAGAAACAAATGAAAAAGCCAAAAAAAACTTGAATAATTGTCACAACTTCAGCTCAGAAATTCCAGCAGAATAAAGAATTCAGAAAGTGTACACCCCTAAGTTCCATAATTTGAACTTTTCAAAAATCTGTAGAACTTAGAATTATCTAAAATACCAAAAAACTAACATTTTCGTGGGAAACTTCCATCTCCAAAATTTCTAAAAACTGAAGACACAGAATTGAACATCCTGAAATTTCATGATTTCAGACTTTCGAAATACATAAAACCGAAAAATGTATTTCAAAAACTGAAAAATCGAACAATATCCAATAATCCCTCAAAAAACTCCACATTATGACAAACTATCACAATCTCCAAATTCCATATTTCGTAACATTCGTCGAACACAACACGTTACGGTCATTATTTTCATCGAATATAATTTAATCATCAAATTTTATCTTAAACGATCATTTGCCATTTCCATTTCGTCACTCCGGTGACTCGAAACGACTTGCAGGCATTTTGCAACAACATAGTATCCTTGGGTATAGGAGTAACTGCTTTCGCGAAATCATTCATATTCACGGTGAATCATAAACTTGTGTCGAAACTCACCGAATTCTACGAGGAAAATTTTTGGAGTCGACCATATAACATGGTTCACTTCAAAATTATACGGAAGTACGACAAATTGGCTCTCAGAGCTATTCTAATTTTCGTCGGAGTCAGTGCAGTAATAAATGTACTGTTTTCGAGCAAACCCGTGTGGGGTAAGCAAACCACAATCATCAATCATAATTCAAACCGAAATGAATCGTTAACAGTTTTATAACTAAAATTTTCCACAGGAAATGTGTCTCATAACGAGAGCATCAGAACTTTGCCACTTCCACTCCACTGGTACAAGGTACCAGTTTATGAAGATCCTTATTACCAATTGTTCTATTTTTTGGAGGTTCGTATATCCGAATCATATCATATCACTAGTTTTTCGTACATTCATCCCATATCACAGACTCAGAATTCACATATTTCAGATCATGCTCGTCACTCAGATATGCTTGAGCGCCATTACTTACGATTCTTTCTTTTTCGTGTGCCTTTCGCAAGTATGTGCACAATTAGAGATTTTATCGTACGATATAGAAAAATTTACGGAGGGTCATCAGATATCCATGAAATTGATCAGTTACATCGAAAGACATAACATGCTCATTTCACTGTGCGAGGAATTGGAAGAGATGTACAACAAAATACTCCTAGTAGAGATAGTAATGACCAGCACAGGCATTGCGTGCATGATGCTACCAATTTTAGCGAGTATAAAATATTTGCACATGTTAATCATTTTTCTTCCCTTCTACGAATGTATTTTTTAGACTGCCATGGCGCCAACGCCTCTGTTACGGCTGTACTACGGCTGTCAAGCTCTAGCGACCATCGTTCTAATGTTAATAACATCCGTGTTCGGTAATTACTTGACAGAACAAAGTTTTGAGATCGGAATCGCGGCGTTCAGGTCTGAATGGTATTCGATCCCTGAAGGAAATGCCAATAAACATGTGAAAAAATGTATTCTAATGCTGATAAATCGGGCTCAAAAACCATGCTCCATTACGACGGGGAAATTTAGTGTCTTGAGCTGTGAAACTTTTCGGAAAGTAAGTTATCGTTTTTTTGGAGTACGATAAATATTGTCAAATGTTAACATTTTCAGATATTCAGTACTAGTTTTTCGTTCTTGACTGTTATGCGGCAAGGGTCTTTTTTTGTATCGCACGCTAAAAGTGCATGATTTGTACACTTTTTTTCGAATTACGTAATTTTTCTGTGTGAGATTATTAAACCGATACTGTGAAATGAGAGTCAAGTATCATAGAATTTCGATCTCGAAATACATAATACATGTGTACAGCCTTTAACTTTTGTAACATTTTTGATGTGAATTAAAAAATTACCCGACTAGGCGATGTTTAATTTCATAATCCGAACAGTGTACAAAAATGTTTGTTTTAATTTTTCTATCACCTTGGGAGAAACGAATATTCAATTCTTTAACACACCACCTATCGTATAGATTTATATACTGTCACGAACGATGCACATCTTGAGAGCCTATAATTTACAGATCATAAAAAAATCATACTAAAAGTTGAACGAAAGTTGTCAAAACCAAAGGCACTGATTCTTGATTATTCTGATGAATAATCAAGTGAACATATATTATACATGAATGTCAATATTATTCATCGACGATTTTATGAAAGCTTGCGTATTTTTATTGCGCAGTTATGGAATGAACTGAACAATGACCAGTTGTTTACCCACTCTCCTATTATTTCGTATATTATTTTATCTTGTACCTTGCCGAAAACATTCCATTATATCCGTCTAATATGAAATCAAAAAATAATCGACACGTACTTTTTTCATTTTTTGATCAATCAGAAATGAAAAAATACGTGTCGATTATCTTTTAATTTTTAATTAGACGGATACATGGCATTATTTCGGCAAGGTGCCAATTCTGGTGTCGAATAGAATACATAACGCTATGTGGTTTGTGTTCATTCATTATTCAGATGGCTTTCGAATCTGACAGAATCTCATCAATTTTCCAAGATGATAAAAATCCATTTTCCTAGTCGATAACTTCAATAATTTTCGTACCATTTTGCTATGTATCGTCGAGGAACAACGTAAAATATGTAAGAATACACAAAACTAATTCTCATGTATTCTTTATTCATCATTTCGATACGTAGAATAATCGAAATCGAAAGGTAAAACGAAACGCTCCTCATACCTACATTTCGATGTTAATCATTCACATTTTCAACGATTTTTTTTACACTATAGACAATTTTTCGCATACGTAAGAACCTAGGTTCTCGAAAATGGCAGTAGTACTTGAACGTCCCTAAATCCAGAATTTTATTCTTAGACAAAAAAATGCAGAATATCAGAATTGAAGTATTTCAACGGTATCGGGAATTTTCACCACTTCCTCACTATGAGTATTCAATGAACTCGTTTGCGGAACATTTTTTTATCACTCATACAAAGAATTCTAACGTAGCTTTTTCTGTACATCGCGTATTTCAACGCCATAAAACTATTACATTAAATGCATAATTATACTCGAGATTCATCAAGCATATCAAAATTTCATTCGGGTCATCCAATTAGTAATTAATCATATAATTAATGAATGTTGACTAATTTTTGTGTATATTTCATATCACATATTCGATTCGAATGACTTGAACTTGTCGGAACGAAAAATTCCGTATTGTTAAGAGTAGAAAATTTTCAATTCAAAGTAACTACGTTCGATTATAATTTGATCCTCGATGTAACAACCATAAGCACATTGAGACATTGCGTTGAATTTCGGTTAAAATGAGACGAATACGTGTTTACAATTCATATATATGCCATTTGTGGATAAAACTTGGCGTTATACTTTCGAGCGTTCTGTTTCCTCTGTTTCATTTTTGTATTTTTGTGATTCCCGGTTAATATTTACATTTGAATCAATGGGTAAAGCGTAATATTTCGTCTCTGTTGATTCTGTGCTATTCGTAAGTCATCTACCGTAATCTAACCTCTGAGGACTACTCATTACGATCGAGAAATTCAGTAATTCATGCCAAAATAGTACTCATTGTGAAAAAAATAGTAACTATCTTCGTTTGAGGAATCGCCCACATATTTCGTCACATGTCTTCGTAAATTTCGTGAAAGAAACGCGAGGGTATAAAATGAGAGATAGACTCAAGAATTTCGAAATTTCGAGAGTACATAATGACGCGATATGTGTACGCTCTCTAACGATGATTAATTAGGAGATTGTGAAATTTTCTTCGTGATAAGAAATCGAAAAAGATAATTCTTTATTTTTTACAACTTTTCCCAAGTCTCTTATTTGCCACTTCGAAGCTGCTTATGAAAATTCAGGGTAGAGCATATAAAAATTATTTTTCGTGATGCAATGAAAAAATGTCGACTCATTACGAGGGTAACGAGATGGTCCCTGTGGGATTCAATTTGGAATCGTGTTCGTTTTAAACAAAATATCAGTGAAATCGGAATTGGAATGCTCAGCGACAAATCGATCAATCTCTCACATGATGGTTTTACCTAAATAATTATGCCCCAAACATCGTTGAACTTTAAGTCTATTTTATCACTAAGGCTTCCAAGAAGCTTTCTAGCGCTTTTTCGGACGGAAAACATGTTTTTTTCGTCACATGGTCCACGAAAATCGCTCCTATTGTGCTTAATACGGCTTTTGTACGACACGGGTGAACCTATATAATTTTGGTGCGAAAAAGGGGGGTGGACGTACCTTTTGAAAATTGATGGAATTTCGGAAATCGATGTCACGTGAAAATTAAGAAATTTCGATTTTATTATTCTCGATTAATAATAGATTTTATCAATTCGAAATTGGTGATAGAAACTCAGAAATTAACAAATTTCGCAACTGACAAAACAAATAAATGAAATTCGAAATTATTTCGACTGTTCCGAAGTTTTCAAGAATTTCGAAGTTTCGAGATTTTGAAAATTTTGGAGTTTTGAAGTCTCTAAGTTCTAATTTTCAGAAGTTACGTCAATCTCCTTCAATTCAACCCTGATTTCAATAGTCGAATAGTCGCTATCCAGAGATTAGCGATATGCGTCTGAGCTTTCTCCCAAATTGCGTGGATGATGTACTTTGAAATCATATCTGGCGAATATATTGAACAAAGAAGATTCCTCCAAAAACGAGAATAGAGTGAGTTTCACTCATGTTAACCTAGTCAATTGATCGCAGAATCAAGAATTAATTGATTTACGAACTACATTAACTTTACAAGGACAACAAAGTAACAAATACCTAACCGCTAAATTTAACGACTGCGCTATCAAATAATTATCACAACTTTGGAGCCGGCGTCAACGAAAAACTATGTATCATCACTGTACAATGCGGAAATTACAATTGTACACTTACATCTACGAAATGATTCGCTCAACCGTCATTGAATTTGGAATGATTGTTCTACTCGTAATATTCGATGACGTTTTTCATACGAAGAATGGCAGATTTACTAGTATGTTTCTATGGGAGCTGGAGTGTGAATTATTTCTCGTGCAAAGTTTTTGCCTGCAGATTTTAATGCGGCGCTCAATTTTTGTATCGGAGAAACTCATGTAAAATTTTTTTCTTTTCTTGAATTTCGGGTCGCAGAAAGGAAAGGAATTGAAAATTTTTTGTAAATGCTCCATAAAACAGAAGATTTCACTCTGCATGAATTAGAGACTAGAGATTAGAGTGATTTTATTCTTCACTTGAAATGATTGTGCGATAATTTTTCAATCTACGCTCAGAAAACGAAAGTTTGATATTGTTTTCGAAATTCTGAGAAAATGTTTTTGTTTGAGTGCACGAATATTAAAATGCTATCGTTTTACGTGGAGTCGAGCGGTAAAGAAATGCGAAGTTTGATAGTCGACGGAGTAAGAAATTTGCCGAGTCGAGAACGCGGAAATTTCGTCGTCGGCCTCGAAAGACCCTTGGGTATTATTACACTGATTCGATCAATGTATAACGGTATCACTCGAATCGCGATATTATAGCGAGATCGATGAGTTACATTTTGGCCGGCTCGAATCAATTCCTCGCAGTGCGCTTCTTTTGATTTCGCGTCGAACATTTTCGACAGTACTCCATATTAGTCATTTCATATGCAATTGGAAACCCAACATTCAAATCTCGATCGTTCGTGATAATTTATACGTATTTCGGAAAAAAATCCTTTTTTTTTCGTTATTTCGTAATTTTTACGAATAATATGTTTCAAACTATTCATAAGCATATAAAATATTGGAATATTTTGATGTCTTGAGAATGCAAATCTGGAA
>JAPYZK010002566.1:0-27072 GCA_030522785.1 Platygaster equestris | reverse complement strand
AAAAATTTTCGAAATTTCCAAAATTTTCGAAATATTGATAATCCTCAAAATATCGAAAATTCTCAGAATTCCCAAAAATTTCATAATCATCAAGATTCTCCAAAATTAAGGAATTCTGAGAATGTCAAAAATACACACAATTTCAAAAAATCTTAACAATTTTCGACAGTTAGTAATCTTCAAAAAATTCTACTATTTTCAGAGACTTCAAAATAACCGAAAATCCCACAATCTTCAAGTACTCTGAAGAAATCATAAATAATGAATTCGAGATTCATCTAAAAAAATTATTTTAACCCAAAAAATCATTGACTCTGTAACAAAAAGTATAAAAATACATCTCATCACTTCGTTGATTCTCCACTCGTCATATTTCGATAAAAAAATACGTCGTTCCGGTTGTATTCAATGCTGTTTTTTTTACAGAATAGAATGAGCTTGAAAAGTACTGGTCAATACGGAACAAAATGAATACAATCGGAACAAGGCTCTTTTTATGAAAATATGTTCATCTAGATTCGAATTCCAAGTTGTGAATCCGATATAAAATGACCCATATGAAAAGTATGTTTTTGGACGGGGATGGAAATGTGCTCTCGGTGGCTCCGGAGTTGCTCGATTGGGCGGTAACGAAAAGCGAAGAGGCCAATGTGACTAGAAGATCGAAGTTCGCGTCCCGGAAGTTCACCTCTTCAGGAAGCGGAAGAAGCCTTTTCTTTTCTCGGTCGGCGGAGCCATTAGCATTGGCACTTGGTTCTTGTGGGTTATGTGAATCTGGAGAAAAGGAATCGTATTGTAAAAAAAAGATTTTCGTCGATTGAACTTTCTTCGAAACAGTGAAAAATCAGTTATCCTTCGTGGAAAAGCTGCTATTAAAAATTAAAATCATTTCATGATTTTCAAGATATTACAAATTTCGAAATTCTACAATTTCGGTTTACGAAATTTTTGGAATTATAACAATTGCAAAAATTCTCATAATTGCCGGAATTATCGAAATATTCGAAATTATTGAAATTTTATACATTTGAGGATTTATTGAAAAACCCTCAAATTGTTCAAAATTCTCAAAATTTACGAAATTAAAAATTTTCAGAGTTCACAAAATTTTTGGAATCTTAAAAATTGTCGAAATTGTCAAAATTACCAACAATTTTTGAAATTCTCCAAATTTTTAGAATTTTCGAATTTATTAAAATAGTTCAATTCTTTAAAGTTCTCAACATTCCCGAAATTATGAAATTTTTGAAGTTCACAATATTTTTGGAATTTTAACAGTTTTCTAAATTCTCAAAAATTCCAAAAATTCCAGAAATGATTTAAATTTCCAAAACTATAGCAGTTTTCTATATTATCGAATTTATTACAACGCTAAAATTTTACAGAATTTTCAAAATTATCGAAATTCCACAATTTTCTAAGTTCACAAAATTATTGAAATTTCAACAGTTTTAAAAAATTTTTAAATTTCTGTAATTCTTCAAATTTCCGGAATTTTTGGAATCTTTGAAATTTTCAAATGTATTCAAACCCTTCAATTCTTCAAAGTTCTAAAAGTTTTCAAAGTATACAATTTTCAAAGTTCACAAAATTCGTGGAATCACACTTCTCAAAATTCGCAAAAATTACAAAAATTTTAGAAAATTCTCCATATTTTCAAAACTGTCGCAATTTTCTACATTATCGAATTTATTAAAACGCTAAAATTCTCGAAATTCTGCAAATTATCGAAATTCTACAATTTCCAAAGTTCACAAAATTTTTGGAATCTCAACATTTTTCTAAATTCTCAAAAATTCCACAAATTTCCGAAATCCTTCAAATTTTCAAAACTGTCGCAATTTTCTACATTATCGAATGAATCAAAACGCTAAAACTCTTTAGAATTATGAAAATTTTTGAAATTCAACAATTTTTTAAGTTTGCAAAATTTTTGAAATCCTCACAATTCCAAAATTCTCAAAATTTATTAAATTATTCTAATTTCCGGAATTATTGAAATCTTCGACATTTTCAAATGTATTCAAACCCTTTGATTCTTCAAAGTTCTTCAAGTTTTCAAAATTCTATAATTTTCAATGTTCACAAAATTTTCGGAATTTTGACAATTTTCAAAATTCTCTAAATTTTCCAAAATTCACGAAATTCTACAAATGTTTAGAATTTTCGGATTAATTAAAACCCTCCAATTCTTCAAAGTTCTCAAAATTTACGGAATTATACAATCTTCAAAGTTCACGAAATTTATGAAATTCAAACACTTTCCAAAATTCTCAAAAATTTCGAAAATTTCCGAAATTCTCCAAATGTTCAAAACTATCGCAATTTTCGAAATTATCAATATATTAAATCGTTGAAAATTATTCAAAATTCTCAAAATTATCGAAATTCTACAATTTTCGAAGTTCACAAAATTTTGGAGATTTTAACAATTTCAAAAATTCTCAAAATTTCTGAAATTCTTCAAATTGTCGGAATCATTGAAATTTCCGACATTTTCAAGTTCACTCAAACCCTTCAATTGATTTTTGAAGAATTCTTCAAAGTTCTTAAAGTTTTCAAAATACTATCATTTTCAATCTTCACAAAATTTCCAGAATCTCAACAATGTTCAAAATTCTCGAAATTTCAAAAAATTTCCAAAATTCTCAAAACGGTCAAAATTCATGAAATTTCGGAAACCCTACATTTTTATACAAATCATATCTTCAAATTTCTTCCATACTGTTCCACTTCTATCGTGTGTCCCGTAAACCACCCAAGTTTTGTATTCACCTAAATTCCACAACTTGATCAATACATTTTCCTGGCATATACGATCCAATAACCTGTCAATCTCAAACTCTCACAAAAGAACACGGAAAATTCGGCCTCAAAGAGAAGTTACTCACTGTGCAAGGACCCTGCATCCAGGGCTCTCCGTCAATTTGCATGGGAAACCGCTTAGAAGTCTTGATAGTAACGCTGCTACACTGGGCCAATCTTCTCCCTGAATTACGCAGTCCGGTCTTTACTTGACCCATGTGCAGGCAATTCTCCAAGCCGATTACTTCTATCAGATTATCCCCTATATCTGCAAAATCATACATCATTCAAACTCACGAATCTCGCAACTTGCAATTATATCTGGAAAAAAAAGATCCATACGTTCCACTCTTCTAATCAGTGAATTTTCACCCAGTCAATAAAGTGCTGTACATTGACTAATTTTTCGATTATAATTTTACTGATTTCAAGTATTTTTTAAATTTTATGTTTAACATATTGGTATTTTTGTTGTTCACTGAAAAATAGGTTAGAGAAGTCGAATTTATCTACCTTGAATGGCTACAGTGAGATCCACAGAGTTGAAACTGCTGGTGCTCAGTTCCTTATCAGGTCTTTTTTTCCGTTTCCTCAAGCGATGCCTTGAATGGTGTTCGCCCCAGAGATTTGAGCCTCCATGGGTAAAAGGAATGTTGAGAAGAGCGACACCTTGGAGGGAAGGTCCATGAGCAAGGTCCAAAGGAGTTCCATCGCACTGAAAAAGACCCGAAAATAACGCCCAATGACTTCAAAAAATCATCACGATAAAACAACGATCTACATATGGATCCAAAAAAACAATGATTTCAACTTCACGTGCACGAAATTCATCATCTATCATTGAGTAACGAAAAATCGCACGTCCGGAGTCTGCCAGTTTTTCTCGATTCTGTCTCAATCGAACTTTTCTCATTCTATTTCGACAATCATTCGAGTTTCACTACACTCACAATAATTTCGAGATTCTCGTGGAGGTTTTTACAACTGGCTGCGAACTGCTCGGTCGTCGCGTACTCGAAATACCACAGTTTGTTCTTCATCCGGCTGTTGAACTTTTGCGGATTTTTCTCACGTTCGAGGTGAAACTTGACGCATATCGCGGCGTCGACCCCGACTGAGAAATAATTGTTGATGATGTTGTAAGGGATCGTGTCCTGCAAGGTTTTTTTCTCCTCGGACTGATCCGTGACCTCGATGTGCCACCGGTCCATCATTACAGGATTTGCCAGTTCAATTTTCTGCACGAGTGATTTGGGATTCAATTAGTTTTGGGTCATGCGAGATTGGTATCCAATTATACAGCGGTTACGAATTTTGTCATCCGGCAAGATTTAGGAGGGACTTTCTGGCATGATTCAAAATTTTTTGAGATTTCCCGGAATCAGCTGACGAATCATGAAAGTTTCAGCAGGGGTAGAAAATTCGACGGAGACTCCGAAAAATGAATATTTCGTTTGAGCCCGAGGTGAAACAGTAATTAACGTTCATCTTCGAGTGCGCAACAAGTGTTCGCTGCGTTCAACTTATCGCGTGAATAATTAAAAACGACTGTCTCAATGAAAGTAGAGCGGCATACCTTGAGAACTTTGTATATTGCTTCCCCCTCGTAACCGCCGCCCCAGCGCAGGCACCTCGCTAGATCGTTGCCCGTGCCAAGTGGAATTACTCCGACGGCTGGCTGGTTCTCGAATTGAACTTGATCTGCGGTGAAACATTGACTCTTCAGTTGGGACAACCCCTATATTTCATCGTTCATCGGGAACACATTTTATTTCGACAATCCGGGAATTCTCCTCTTCCAACAAGTTCGAAAATTTTCATGTTCAAGAATGTTTGGAAATTTGACGAATTCAAAATTCTAAAGTTTCAAAATTTCAAATTTGTTTTGAGAACGAGATCGCGTTTTTCGTAATTACCCATAGTTTCGAGGACCCAACCGACGGTTCCGTCGCCCCCGCAGCAGATGACCTTAAAATTTTCGACGTCCTTGAACATCTGCAGGCCCTTCATTGGTCCCCCGGTGGCGAGGTTGTGCACTTGTCGTGGATTGAGTATGTACTGAAATTTGCGCAGCATTCTTTCGCCCTGACGCCCCCCTGATTTGGGGTTGATGAACACGAGGAGAGGCGTCGTTCCCGGTGGCGGTGTTAGTTGGAAGGACATCGCAGGCTGCGGATTTGACGAACTTCCGCAACCCAAATAACCACCCTATGTGTGGGGAAATATTCGATTCTGTTTGTCCTTTTTTGGTTTTTTTGTTATTGGTTTTTTGGGGTTGATGCAGCTATGGTGGTCTCCCTGGCGGCATCGACGTATTTTTTACAGTTACATAAAATCATTGAAATGAACGAAATTTTGATAAAATGAAAAAAAGTATGATGTGTAATAATACCGGGGTTTTTGAATTATTTGAAGAACAATAAAGATTGAAAGAGTTCGAGAAATTTAGTGAATTTATAAGATTTTATATAATGTTCCGATAATTTGACGATTTTATGGACCTTTAAGTAGACAAAATCGTAAAAATTTTGAAAATGGTGTATAACTTCAAAAATTTGTAACATATTTTTGAAAATATGGAAAAATATAACATTCTTTGGAGAATTCGATAATTTAAGATAAATTCGAAAGTTCCAGAAAAATTATAAATACTATAAAATGAGTAAATTGGAAAATTATTTACATTCCGAGGAAGTTTAAAACTTTGGAGAAATCAAAAATATTGGAAACTCGGAAAAATTCGCGAACATGGACAATTTTGATTTTTTTTTTTTTTTCAAATCTTTAGTTCCAGCTTTTTCTGGTTCCTTAAGCCTCGAGTTTTTGAAATTCAGACGTTTTCAAAGACCAACCTAGAAACCAATCATCAGTTTTCTATGATTTTTTCGATGTCGCCAGGGAATATTAAAAATACTGATTTTTTTAAATAATTTTTTCCTTCGTAATTTGTTCATTAGTTTTTAGAAATTTTTATTACAAGTCGCTTATTTGGGTAGTGTATAAAATAATGAAATATTCTTACCTTCAGAATTTGATAGTCACTGGCTACCTGCTCCTTCAATTTTAATTTATGTTTTTATTCAAGATTATTTAAGCTCCCATATTTTCAATACCCCAATAAATCTGGTATATGATATTATATATTGTTCATTTCATTGTGATTTAATTTATAAATTAGTTAATTTCTTGTTTTTATTTCGCAATATTACCAAATTTTCGTTTCTTATTCAATTCCACGAATTTCGGACAATTTTCTGTTTATATTTTTCAAAAAATATTCTCATATTTCAGACTCGCGAAAAGTCAACGACACGTCAGGCAAATCCATTCCGAAAATATCCAATCAATCATAATCAAACAATAAATTTTCCCAACGCCATGGAGAAAATACGATTTTCTCCACGGCTCAAAACTTCAAAAATCGTATTTTCTCCACGTTGTTGGAAACAATAGTCCCTCAACTTGTGCAGAAGGGCTTTTTTAACTAATGTGATTGCAAAACTCGCACTCGGCTCGTCTTGCAAACCTCACATTCGTAAAAAAAGCCCCTTCTGCACTCGTTGAGAAATATACCATACTTTTACTTTAAAACCGGAAGACCATTTTCCTAATCATCGCCTTCCCAACATAAACAAAACCCAAAAATTCATTCATCACCAAAAATATTCTCTTCCCCAATTCCGACTTCCCATACATAAAATTTTCAACCACCGAAAAAAAAGGTCGTACAGAAGTTCGTGAAATCTCGTAAACAGAACATCACAGTGTAACAAAATTCGAATACCAGAGACGAAAACTCGCTTTATGATAAAAACTTACAGAGCTAACAGACGAGGAGTCACCGCCGTGTTTGCTACCTCTTTTGCTATCCCTCGAAAGAGACCTTTGTCTGTCGAGAACTATAGGACAAATGGCCGTAGGCGGAAGAATATGCGACGCGTATTCGCCGAGGTTGCATTCTGGGCGAATTTGCGAGACGCACTTGTTGTGCAACTAGAGCAACACAGTTGACATTTCTTTAATTATTCAATTTAGCACTGGTTCAATTTAGCACAAAGTTCACACTTGGAGAAATTCCAATGTCAAACTTCCATTCTAGTTCTTCCATTTCGATTTTTGATTCAGGATCAAAATTTATTGACTTCTGAATTTCGGAAAATCTTGTACCGGGGGGAGGGTTCCACTCACCGTGAGTTGGCACCAACGGCAATGGAGACCCGTGATACCGTTGTAGCTTTTGATCGTTTTTCTACACTTGGAACATTTCCCATGGCAATTGCCCTCCACCCAATGGTGAACCATCGTTTGGGAGGTCTTTTTGCTCTTGACGTAAGTCGCTATGCACGACGCTGGCGCTCTTTGCACGCACCTTTCATGGACCGTGTATTTACAAACTGAAAAACAAAGGCTCCCTGAAGCCTCTTACGCTCCACCGCGCGAGCCTTATCGTGAATGCGGTAGAACATTCAATCTCTTACGTTTCGCGGGGGAAAGGGTCGAAAGAGAATAATGTCCAATTTGGCGAATGAATTTTCCCGGCGCACTTACAAACACAGCAGAGGCCCTTTTTCCCGAGACCGACGAGCATGTTGAGACAGAGGTTGCAGTAAGCTGGTTTGCTGAAGTGCTTCAGCCTCCACAGATGGTTTCCGTCCTCTTTGACGTGCGAATCCAAGCCCAGCAGCACTAAAAGAGGAATCGTCGTGAGACCCCCTCGTTTCCATTCCTCCAGCGACACCGTGCCGTCCGCGTCGTAATCGATTTCTATCATCATGTCTTGCAGAATCTGCGGCATAACAGGATAATTTTTTGGATCCGGATTGTCGGAAATTTAGGGTGGCCAGATAAATGAAATATGAGATAGTTTGATCGGAAATTGTGAGAAATGGATGAAGTGGAGATGAGGATGATGGTGGAAAATTTGTAGTAGTACGAAAAATTAAACATTTTGAAAATTTGAGCGGTGGGAAGTCCAACTTCGGAAGTTGAAATTCTGGAATTTGGGATTTCACAAACTTTGAGGTTTGTGAATTTTTTTGGCTGGAAGTTTTGGGCTTTTGAATTTTTAATTTCAAGTCGAATAATAGGAAATGAGACAATCGAAATATCACTATAACTTGGATTACGTTGATTTTCGGAATAATTGTTGAAATTTTCGAAACGTCAGAATTTTCAAATTTCACAAATTTGGATGTCATCGATAAATTTTTCTAAATTTTGCGAACTTTTTGATTTTTGGAAATTTTTAGAATGCTTAAAATTCCCATACTTTTTGAAATTTTAAAATTTTGCAGGAATCTTGAAATGTTTAACATTTTTTAAACACAATAAAATTTCTCAAATTTTCTGAATTTTTCCAAATTTCGGACATGAAAGAACTTACTGAATTATTAAAATTCTGAAGTTTCCAAAATTTCCGAAACTCTAAAAACGTTTTAATATCCGAAATTACCAATTTTATTAAGATATTTACACATTCTTTTCAATTTTCGTGATTTTTCTGATTTTTCAAAATTTCCAGCATGCAAAATTTGCATATTTGTTATAATTTCCGAAATTCTAAGAATTTTCGAAATTTTTTAAATCATCAAAACTTTTGAAATTCTTAGGATATCCGAAAATCTCGAAATTCCCGTAATTTTTCTGTCTCAAAATTGTTGAAATATTCGAAATCTAATGAAATTTTCGAGATTTTCGTAATTTTTGTGATGAAATTCGAAAATGCAGTGAATTTTCAACATTCTGGAGTTATGAAAATTTTTTCAATCATCTAATTTTTCGAAATTCAGGATATTTAAAAAATTTTAAAAATTGTGATATAATGTTCAAAATTATCTAAGTTTTTGATACTACCGAAATTTTCAGAAGTCTAGATCTATAAATTTTTCAAATTTTGACATATTTGAAGATTTTCCTGAATTTTACGAATTACTTAGAATCTTCAGAATGCTCAGAATTCGCATAATTTTCGTAATTTTCACAATTTGAAGGATCGTAGTAATTTCCATTGAAATTCCTAAAATTTTCGAAATTCGCAGAATTTTCACGAATATCTTCCAAATCTTCGAAATTTTCAAAATACTTAAAATTTTAGAACACTATTTATTATAATTTTTATGATGTTTTCGATTTTTTTGATCAGTAACTATTTATTATGTTTTAGTATTTTTCTGAACGTTCAGGAAATTTTTCAGGACGACACAAAATCGTTCCAACTTCCGTGAGCTTGCAAGAGGCATCTGAAAATATGAAGAATTCGAAACATTCGAATCGATCCCTTATACTTCCCGAGCATTTTTTACAGTTTTCAATCTCCTAGAAAATATTTCAGATAAAAAAATGTCCTCCCAGGTTTTTCATTTTCGCAATATCTCAGTCTCGGATAATTAATCTTTCTTCAAGACGTAATTAATCGTCGTTAGTCGGGGATCGCCGATTAAGAGACGTATATTTCCTCCACGCCGCCGACTTTTTCCAATCTACTACGTAGCAAAACACGCAAGCTTAAGTACACGAACTCAATCCGTCACGTTGGTTTGTTCCCAGACAAAAAAAATTTCTGCCGAGTAAGAATCTCTGACGTTAATAGGGATTTTTTCCTTGTTAGCGGAATTTCCGTGAGTGTTTGTGGAATCATTCAGAAAGCTCGTTTTTGAAGGGGAGAAAATACTGTAATACGTAATGTTGTATAAATAGAGAGCTGAGTGCTTTTGTAATCGTGCGAAGAACGTTTTTCATTTTTACATAGAAAACTCGACTTTTCCTTGACATTTTTACCTGCTGATTTTTTATCCATGTTAAAACATTTTCAATCTCGTTATTTTATATTCGTGTCAGTTCTCCGAAAAAAAATCACCTCTTCATGCACTTTAACATTCAGCCTAGAAAACGTCAATCAAATGTTCACTGACATTTGCTAGTAAGTGACGTGCAAAACTTGCGTTTCCAGACCACTGAATGATTATCGAAAAAATATTTCGCGAAACAAACATGAATATTCAGCCTCTTCTCCACCGATCGTAGAATCAGTGAACTATGAGTTCGAAGGTTTGTATTTATAAAAAAATCATTTAAAAATATACACACATTATTGTAATGAAGCTATCGGAGCAATAAAAATCACGCGACCTCATTCATCTAGGGTGTATAGATATAGCTAGTTTGACATCTATGTAACAAATTGGATTTCAACTAATTTATAACGAGAACGATGAGATGATAGAGTTAAAGTTCGACTTCGCCAAACTATGCGAGAGTTTTATTACGGAAATGCAAACTTTTTACCGTAGTTTTTTCAAATTTGCGGACTTGATCATACAAATTGCAAAATTAAGAGTTTAATTGATAATATTGGATTGTTGTGTGGTTTTTTCGATTTTTATGAGATTCTCAATTTCAAAAATGGAAAAAAAAAACATCCACGAAGAAATAACTAGTTTTAATTGTGTTACAAAAAGCTCTCCCCCTTTCCTCCCTTAACAACTTTCAAAAGTTATAATTTTGGAACTTCCAAAAATATAATTTTTTAAAATCAAAAACGTAGCTAAAAAATTTCGTTCGGTGGGGGGGGGGGGGGGCTAAGGTGATTTTTACACGAAATTAATTCAACCAATTAAAAAAGTGAAGTTTCAATAGAGAATTATGGATATTTTCGTAAAATTGTAATATTTATGTTATGTTGAAAATTATCAAGTTTCTTGAAAACTTCGACACTTGTGAGAATCAGTATTGTTTAACAATTTTTTTCAAAATATACTTCTTTGCAATGTACTAGATTTTTCAAATTTTCAAGAATTTTTTAAATTCTCGAAACCCATTACTCGCACGACACAAATGACATCAGAATCACGGGAAAAGCGAAAAGTTGTAAATTCCTGCTAATTAAAATTCATGCTTTATTGTTGGAACGGCCATAAATATACGAAATCGTGCACAATTCGTCAGGTTACTCACTGGTTTCAGCTCCGAGACGTCCCAGCCAAGATATTCGGCCACGTTCATCATCTGGTTGACGATGCAATCTATTTCCTGTGGGCACAATCGGCGATGATGAAAAAAAAGCTGCGTTGCAAGTTGCGGGGGCGATCGATAACATGGTGCAATTTATTTTCCGCCCCGTGCAACCACTTTGCAGCGGCGACAAATGAAATTGTACTCGCGTATCTACGACGCGCAATTTCATTCGGTGATTCCCAAACGTTTGTAGTATGAAAATTTTCCGACGGGAAAAATTCTAAGTTTCCATATCGGAATTCGGGAAAACTTTTTAATTTTGTGAATGAGTTTTGACAAGAAAACTGTGTCGAGCCCGTTTTTATAGAAACTGGGATAATCCAGTTTCAACGTTGGGGTTAAGAATGAAACTATGAGAGATATTTTTTATCGTTGAGTTGAAAATGGTGACCAAGTTAAAAATACGAATAGCAGAGAAAAAATATTTCTGTAAAATGGAGGATCACGTCCAGATTTTATTGCAGTCAGAAATTTATTGTTGTTGGAAATACGAATTGGTGGAACGTTTTCATTTTACGACAGCAGTTACTTATACGGGAGGTGTTACTTACGTTGGTGTCGAGGACGCCGTTTCCGTCTGTATCGTACAATCGGAACATGACTGGAATATTGAAAGAAATTTTTTTCAATGATATAAGAATGCATTATTAGAGAATCTTGATTCAAAAATATTTCTTTACGAAGTATTTTCACGAAAATATCACCGTCAATATTCAATTCTACGGAGGAATATGAGAATTGTGTTGTTTGGAATATTTTTCTCTAGTCATGAGTGGGAAAGTAAAATTCGAGAGAATGATGAAAGAAGTAGCATTGAATGAAGACTCACATTCTAATTTATCTTCGGGTCTTCCAGCCTCCAACAAAGAAAGGTAACAGACGATGTCTTTTAGACTAACTTTCACAGAATGAACATCTATCGAACTTTGCTTCCTAACGAGATGTCTTCTTTCTGCAAGAATAATCCGTAAAATCACATCGAGGTCTCTTTCTGCGGGTTTTTTAATTGAGAAAGTTTAATTCACTGACAATTCACGTAATCGCGATTTGAAAAATTAAATGAGGAAGTAATAAGATTCGATTTTTTTGATTTTCTAATTTAAGTCCTGTCATTTCTAGATATGTATAACTCTAAACTATTTGGGTTTTTGAAATAGAAGATTCCTGGTCTTTGAATGGAAATCAAAATTACGCAATTCTCTGAATTCCAAATGCTTCAATTTGCAGTAAGAATTCAGCATTTTCCAAATTAAATATTGGTTTGAAATTTGCATGCCGAAATTCTCGAGAATGTCTAAAATTTGTATTCTTAGATTCTGAAAAGAGTTTAGTTTTAGAAGATTTCAAATCTCGACGCTGTAAAATTATTCAAAAAATTTTTAGTGTGGTTCCTCGAATTGTCAAGTTTTCCGTTTTCAATTCGCAAATCCGAAAACCTCTAGATTCAGGTTTCATTATTAATTTCTAAAATCCTAAAATTCGAAGTTCACTCGGATGAAATATGTACACGATTTTATCTTTAGGGTGTCTGTAATTTTGTCTATCCTGAAATTTTGTGTTATTCTTCTGGATGCTTAGGTTTTTTGACTTCCTACAACATTTCGAGTATATTTATGCTAATTTTTCAAAACTTCGAAATCGAATTTTCGAAAATTGAGATCTTTCGGAATTTCCGAAACTCTGAAAATCTCAAAAGTCAACAATTTATTGAGTCCCAAATTATAAAAAACTCGGAATTTATTCTTAATTCTCAAGAATCCATCGATTTGAAACTTAAAAAAAACGAATCAAGCAACGTCCGAAAACGTTTCCAAAACACTGAAAAATAACATGACGATCGATAACATTAAAGTCTTACACGTCAGTAAAAGAAATTGTTTTTCATGGAAAAATATTGATCGATCGTTTCTTTTTTTTTAAGATTTTCTCAATTGTCTTTTTCTGAAATACGTTAAAATCCAATCTACACGCGATTTAATATTTGATGTGTATAATTTTGTGAAAAATTTACGAAAATATCCTGAAATTTACAAATGTTTCAAAAAGGAACTTACTCCCTTCATCAATGATGCAATTATTTTTAACTTTCTATGAAAAAACTTACGATATTTTTAAATTTTTAAATATTTTTATGATACTCGAAATCGTCAGAATTCCCAGAATTTCGGGAATTTCTAAAGTTTTTCAAGTTCTTACGATCTAAAAATTCTCCAAAGTTCTTTAAATTCCTAAAAATTCTTCGAAGTTCTCAAAATTTTCTAAATCCTTGAAATTTTCTAAAATTGCACCAATTTCTCGAAAATTTATAATTACACATTTTCCATAAATCCGAAATTTTCAAACTTTCCAAAAATTTCCAAATATTCTTGAATTTTTTCAGATATCCAAAAATGTTAATTGAAAATTTCATTTCTATTGTGAAATATTGACGATTTACCAAATTTCTCAATTTTATGAACAAAAATGAAAATTTTTCTGGTCAATTTTGTGGTTTATTGAAAATTTCGGAATTTTTTAGAATCTAAAATATTGAATCAAATCATGCCACCCTTTTCAAAATTTCGTATTTATAACAACATTGAACTATGCACATATAAATCAATTTTCCAGTATTTTCACAAATATTCAAGAATTTTTCAAGTATTCAAATATATCCTAAGGATTTCCCATAATTCATAGGAGTTTTATAAACTCATGTCTGTAATCAAATAGGGAACTCGTTTACTGATCAGTAAAATAAGTAAAAGTTGAATCTCAAAATAAATTATAAATAACGCCAATAGCTCATGAAGCAGCAAAATTAAACCAAGCATAAAATGTACACGCTAGTGAGTTATTTTCCGCCGTAATCGCTCACGTATGCCACGCATTTCGTCACGCTCGCCCTCAAAGCCCCTTTATTATGACCGACCAAAGTTGCCCGTAAACACCCAAGTCGCGCGAGAATAGAGATTTCAAGCGCGAAAACGCGTGAAACTTCGACGCCGGATGCTCGACAACGTTATCAAGGTGAATAATGAAGTGTACCCCGATCGAAGACACCGCACTGGGAAAGGATAATGGAATGTATTCCGGGGGGAGGAGTTGTCTAATAACTCAACTGCGATATTCCCGGGAGGAAATCGAGCGTCCGATGGAAAGATTTACGGGACGACGTCGCATCTCATTTCGACGCCCAAGTCGCGGCGTTTTCTCTTATCAGCCCGACCAATCTCGCTCGTTACTCCCAGAGGCTCTTCTCCGGAATCACAATATTTCCAAGCGCGCTTTTTTTCCCTTATCGAAAGCTCCCTTATCAGTCTTTGACCTCGGAAATATGTATTTTCGAGCGACGCGGGAAATAAAATGTCCGCGCTCGGGTTTTCCAGTTTCGGGAAAATCGAAGCGTCGAGGAGTACAACGCGATAAGAAAGTTATGTAACTCGTTCCGCGTTTGCCGAGCGTTCAATGCGCTTTTCCGTCCCGGGATCAAGTTTCGCCGATCAAACAAACCTCATTTCCGATTTATCATCCCCCGAAATCCAAGAGGCTGACACGTGAGTCGTAAGCCCCTCTGTAACGCGATCGTGAAAGCGACGCGAAAACGAGGGAAAAAAGGATGATTGAGTCGGCCGTGGATTAAGCTCGTGATCGTTTATACGTTGTTTTGTTCGATCGTTGGGTTGGAGTGCTGAGAGACAGGTTGGTGTCGGAAAATTTTTACGTGCATCGCGGGATTAACAGCCAATATTTGGTCACTGAATTTAACTTCGTGGTCGACGATTCTCAAACACTCGAATTTCTTGAAATTTTCGAAATTATTTCAATTTTCGAAATTGCTTGAATTTTCGAAACGGGATCATTTTTAAAACTTGCTGATTTTGACATATTGATAAATCTTACAAATTTTTTAGAACTTTCTAATTTTGAATATTTGAATTTTTAGAATTTAAAAATTGTAAATTGGAACATTTTTAGAATGCTTAGAATTTCCTAAATCATAATTTTTTTAAATTTACAATATTCTGAGAATTTACTAATTTCTCGAATTTTCAAAAATGAAATTCTCAAAATGCTCAGCATTTTTTTAAACATGACGTAATTCATGAAATTTTCTGATTTTTCAGAAATTTAGAAGATAATAAAATTTGATATAGATTTCGAAACTTCAAAGTTATTAAAATTTTTGAAATTCTCAAAATTTTTGGAATTCTAAAAACGTCTGCATCTTTCAATTTTCCAATCTTATTAACATATTCATACATTTTTTTCAATTTTCATAATTTTTTTCATTTTTCAACATTGTCAGAATGCTGAAAATTCTCACAATTCTTAGAATTACCGAAATTTTTAAGATCTCCAGAAATTTCAAAATTTCCAGAACTTTGTAAATTCTGCGAATTTTTGGAATTTTCTTAATCCAACAGAATTTTCAAAATTCTTGAAATTCAAACATTTAGTCAATTTACATTTCAAAATTACACAAATTTTTGCAATTTTTGTGATTTCGGTAATTCCTAAAATTATAAAACAAATCAATAACATCATAATATTAAAAATTTCACCATTCGAAAAAAAAATTAATCCGAACAACTGCATTCAACTATTTTTCGTATACAAAAGTCTCTCAACATCCAATATTCCCAGTGCTTACGTACAGATGACTCCTTTTCAGTAGTATAAGCATATAAATGGTCAGACACGACTCTATTCGAGTTTCACCCGCAACACGCTCATGGGACAAAATTAATCGAATTGCTCGCATCGGGAGCGTCACAATGAGAAACTTTCGAGAATATTATAAGCGGAGTTTTTGAGGAAAACCGCTTTTCCCCTCCCGAAAGAACGAGTAGTTTCCTCGGGATTGCTTAACCGAGACGAGGCTTGCTGAACCGAATTGCTTTGCGCTATGAATTCCACAATAATTGGCGCGTACGTCGAACTAATGTAGCGGCTCGTAATGAACTTGGGTAAAGCGCAGTGGTTCATTTCACGTTATCATCGTTTCTCATCAAATGCATACATGAGCGAATTTTATCGAAAAGCAATTGAGCCGGATTCGTCCATTACCAATGAAATTTACTGCGTTTTCGCGTATTTCCGCGGTACCATTGAAGAATAATACCATTTATTCTATGCATTCCGATGATTTTCGAGGTCGGCAGAGTATTTCGGTTATTGTGTTTGTAAAGTTTTGGTAGGATTTACAGAATTCACGATATTATTCGCATTATGTAACCAACTTGATATACTGTAGAAGGAATTCCGAACATGGAAATTCTCTGACGCTTTCACAATTAGATTGAAAGTATCGATGATGAAAACTTACAAATGCGAATTTACAAGTTTCCACATTAAAAAATTGAATGCTCGGTTACTGAAAATTTCAGAATTTTAGTATCCTATCATTTCTAAATATTCTAATCTCTCTCTTTTTTAATTTTTTTAATTTAATCCCAAACAATTCAATAGTACGTAATTATTTCCCAAAAAATGATTCCATCAGTACTTTTATGAAACTATAACACCATGAAAATCACTTTCAATTTGTTCTCAAGCTTTCGTTACTTCAAATTCAATTTTCAGTTTTTCATCCCACAATGAGAGGAAAAACTACGTTTTCCATTTCTGTAGAACCCTCTGATCTCAAGCAATTTCCGCCAATGGAGTCTCATTTACATCAAAGAACAGAAGCGAAAAACGAGGTTGTAAGCGTCAACATACCTTCTAATTTCCCGTTATTGACGAGGAGAGAATTGTTGGACTTCCTGGACGAGTTCCGTGACATTTGACTATGGCTGGGGCTGCTGTCCGTGCTCTTCTTTTCGAGCACGTCGTGGCAACTGTATGACGTGTGCGTAATCGTCAGCATAGGGTGAACACTTCCTACGGAAATGCCCAAAACTAGCGGCATAGAACAAAATTTGCTCAAGGGCAAAAAAGCATAGCTGAGTCGCTTTCTAAATCTAAATCAATCTCCAAAAGTAGATACTAAAAATTCCAACGAAATCGTAACTCAATTTTTTCAGACTAAGGAAATTTTCCAAATCAAATCCTCAAATTCAGGAAATTAGACAAAAACGAAATCGAAAAGTTTATACCATTTACTTCCTCATTACCTACTCAGGCATTATCTATCCAATAAAAAAAAAACCTTCTTTTGCACGAAAAAAAAAACTTCGCGAGCTTTTTTTACACCCCTCTTACAAGGGCTTCCTTTTTGCTGTCGCGGGAGTTTTTACTTCGCCCGGGTAAAAGGGACAAAAGTAGCGGGCTTTATCGGGAGATATAAATGGTCCTGGTTACGGCTCGAGTTCCCGGACTCGACGGCCCGGCGTAAATGCTTATATTACTGTACCGGTTCTCGCTCTCGCCGAAGTTTCACTGTCGGTCCTGTGATGACCGAGAGCTTGGAGTTTCTCCGTAAGACCATGAATCTTATCGGCGAGAGACGAAACGGCGTGATTTTCCGTGGACATACCTCCGGGCAGTCCCGTGCTGTTTATGTTGCTGCTGGAGGTCGTGTGCGAGGTAATGGCGGCGCAAGCCGTGGTCGAAGACATCACCGCCATTTCCTGTTACAGGAATTTTTTTGTGACCTTTTTTTTACGACCCTGGTGCCTGACTACGGAATGTGGGGAAAAATACTATTTTTTCCTATCCAATAGTGCTGTTATTCACCCCTCCCCCCCTCCCCCTTGCCTTTAGCGATGTTTCGAAACATTTTTTGGTTGATTTTCCTGAAAATGATTCCAAAAATCGACATTTCCAACAAGATACATCTACATACTCAAATTTTGAAAATGAATATAAATTTCGCAAGCACGTGATAAAATATCTAGGAAAAAGTCACGAGAAAGTGAATGATATTATGAACGCCATAAATTAATTAGAACGATGAAGAATTGTTTTTACTCGCAACATAAATATTAACTGAGTTTTTAATTTCACCTTCCACGAAGCATCGCAACCATTTTTCCGGTTTCCATCTACACGAGAAATGTAACGCGATAATCGCGGTAACGAACGATTTCAGTCCAGCACAACACAGGTAACTTTTTTTCGAGTGTGCGAAAAAGCGCGATCTAATTTTGACGTTGAAATCAGAACCGCGGAATGAGTGTGTGCAAACGAACTGAATTTTCATCAGTTCAAAATTGCGCTGGCGTCGCATTTTCGACGGAACTTTTTGTGAAACGGAAGTCAAAAGTACGGTCTGCTTTGGAACACCAAATTCCCGTTAATTTGAGGGCATTTTCGGGAGTGCAGTAAATTAGGGAGAACTTTTGACGTCAGCTTAGTACTTTTCTCGTGCGCAATGAACATGGCAATGAACAACAAACCCTTCATGTTTGAGAGATTAATTTTTATAAAATTTTCCAAAAGTTACAGGTTACAAAAGAGTCTTGAAATTCTACAATTCTCATGCAACGATGACAAAAAAGTGAGAGTAGTAAAGAACTGCAAAAAACCTGCATAATTTGTCTACGTGATTACAAGTTTTGCGAAGTATCGTGCAATTTTTTAAATAATTGCAAATTCGAAAATCTTGACACCAACATTTTTCAGATCTTATCATTTCTGTCAATTAATTATTTTCCGTCCAATGGAAACAAAAGATCAAGGAAACACTGATTTCCCACTGATGATACCGACAATGATGCAGAAAATATCCGTGTTCTTCAAAAAGCTTTCCAATTGATTTCCGGCAAATTCGGCATGAAAACTTTCGAAATTACGTTCATTTCTAAAAATACTAACGACCCTATTCAATGCATTTAATCCCTCTGAATCCACATCAACGCTACAATTCAATCCATCCATCTTCCATAACATAAACAAAAACCTCATTGATAACCATCGAAAAACCCCTCAGAGAATCGAAAATTGAATTGCAAAGTGAGATTTCATTCGGTCGAATTAATAAAGCAGTCATAGTCTCGGGCAAAAACGAGAAGAAAGAAAAACGCTGAATAATTCGGGATGAACACGTACGATCGACTCGCTCAACGTGCACACGCTCAAATATTGGCAAGAGGTGAAATGACGTTTCCCAAGGGAATGCGGCTTCCATTATAACGCCAAGTAATTAGGCTTTACATGAAGCTTGCAAAACGCGCGCGAGGACTCTTATCATAATTAAAGTCACGTCTCGTAAAGGCGCTTTTGCGCGCAGCAAAACTGTTTCCTGCAATTTCTTCGATATTAGTTCTACGACTCTCGTAGCCGCATTTTTCGCGAGTGAAAATCGTTGTCCCGACATTTAGCGAGAAATATTGATTCTCGCCAAATTTAATACATTATTCCCTTCTCATTCGATAAATATTTTATGCCGCTTTGATTGCGCATATGGACGCGTTCGGAATACGGAAGCGCATCTGCATTTCAATCAGTTCCAATTCACTCGGGGATTGCATTAGGATTTCAGATTGGGATGTAAAACACGGTACGGTCTGGGGGATGAATTTCGCGGATTGAACGGTGGGTTTTTTGGTTACCTTGAAGGCTTTGCCGTCGACCCCTCGTGGGATCTTTTTAATGAAGGACAGGAACAAGTGGCGGCAAAGATCGTCCGGCGTCCCGACCTCAAGGTACGTGTCCAGGAATTTACGGAAGCCGTCGTAATCGATGTCCTGGAAACACAGGAAGAATGTTGTTTATAGCGGGAGTTGTTTGTAGAGGAATTACCTCTTTAAATTTAAATTGGTGGAATAGACACTATTTTTTGTCACGAATCGTGAAATTTCTACTACGAGTAGTTTTGACTACTCGAATGATTGTTTTTTAGCTTTGGTGGAATTCTGCTATTTTGTCAGTAATATTTCGAGGAATTGGGAGGAGTCAATTTTTGTACGCAATTATTAGTTTTCGTAGCGGTTGAATCTGAAATAGTCATTTTCAACCAGTGACTGTTTATATCTGTAGAATCCCTATAATTTCAAATGAGTCATTTTTCAGGCAATTCAAATTAGTTTATTTTTGGGCTTTGAATAAGTAGAAAAAAGCTGTTTGAACTTGTTATGATATTGACTGTTGAAATAGTCATTTTCAGCAAATGAATTTCGAAAATAGTTAACAGTGCTACTATTTACATTAATTGTATTTTGAAGAACTGGAGGAACTAGTCGACTCTCACTACAAATTATTCAATTGCAAATATTTCTAGCGGTTGAATGATTAAATGATAGAAATATTTTTTTTTTACTCTCTACTAGTGATCTCAGTTCTACAAATGGAATCGGTTTAACTTGACTAAGTGACTAAGTAGAATCCAATTTTTCACTAGTTCAAAAATACCGGTTTTTGAACTACGTATTTTTAAGTCGATTTTTACTATTTCCAGTAGACGACGTTATTTAATTATTTGAATTATTCATTTTCGATCCAACTTCAAAAAAGGCGGAAATTCACTTATTCAGAGTGACTCACAACTTCTTTTAAGTAAAATTCCACTCCAAGTTGGAATGGCAGCATTTTGAATCTGTATAAGGAGTGTAAATTCAACTATAAAAAAGGCGTAACGTCACTCTTTTGGAGTGACCCCTTTTTTAGAATGAAATTCCACTCCAACTTGGAGTGAAATTATGTTGTAATACAATACAAACGTTCAAAAATGATATCAGATAAGAAATATGAGAATTATCTAAATTCCCAGCGGTCAAAAACATCTCAGTCCAAAGGCAAAAAATCGCAAAATTTGTGAAATAACAATATTAAAAAATTCCCAACTGTAGAAATTTGACTATCAAACTTCAATCAATCAAATATACAAGTTCAAACTGCGATTAACAGAATTATATCGAGTCAGTGACTTGTTTCGTACATGCATATTCTCATTTTATCTCCATGACTTTATGACATATATGTACAAAGACCAAACTCCATTTTCATTACTGAATACGCAATTCCTCCGTAATGAGAAGTTATAAGCACTCCCTTTTGTTACGCTGAATATTCATGTGAACAATATGGCAGCTCAAGCACCGTGACCTTTGTAATATTAATGACGTAAAAAGTCGTCAAATCCTGTATTGTGTTGCTTTTGTTCTGCGCTTTTTACGTTCTCGCAAAATGCGCCCGTGACATGAATGATGAATAAGCAGAGAAAAATATTCCGTTTTAAAGTTGACGGTACTTTCGCAGGAATTGGAAGCATCCAGTCGAAGAATAGTCGAAATAATGCTGAATATTTCACGAAAAATATCGTCTCTATCATCGAGGACGAAGGAAGTATATAAGTTCAAACGAACTTTCGGAACACGTACATTGGTGTTGAAAAAATGTACAATAAATATGAACCTCCATATTCGGCAGATTCATAAAATTTATCCAACGACTCGGAAAATTTATTTCAACCTTCCACACTTTTGTGGAAAAAACCTTCATTTCACACAGCCGGGGTCCTTTTCTACTGTCCAGCCATATTTCACAAGGAACAAGATTATTAAAAAATGAATAGTCTGTAGAAAAGGCACTTGTGACAAGAACGCGATATGATTCTCCCTCGCGAAAATGTCAGGTTGTAAGTCGGTGAATAAGTTCAAAATTTAGTGGCCGTATGTCATACTGACTGGAACAGCACCATTAATCCAACGCCATTCTCGCGAAAATCGAAGAGTTATGACCTTTAGAGCAGAGACGCTACGACTCAAGCGCTCAAAAGTGGCGTTAGCCCGACAATCGTCTCTAATCTCATACAAAATCTTCATTAAGAGCTCAAAAGTGAGAAGAATAAAACTGTTGACTTTTTTTTATGCTCGTGCTTTCTATACAAACCAAGAAGATTCTACTTCGAACTTGACACGTTCCACATTTTCAAAGATTTCCCGGAGCTCAATTCCCATGGTTTCATTCTCAAAAAGAACTTCGTTTTGAAGAATAGCAATATTTCTACACGCGAATGGAACAAAACATCTGTTAGAAAATCGAATAGTTGATTGCATACATTCACGACTCGTCTGTACTTTTAAAGTTCTTTCGGAGAAACTTACTCCCACCCACCCCCATTCGACTAGCAATGTTCACTGTGCAAAACACGTAATGAAAATTTCCTCTTTTCCTTTTCCCTCGCTCCACCACCGCTGGTTCAATCTAACAAACTTTGTGGAACGATTCCAAAGATCCTATTCGGAAGAATATTCCTCGTGTCGATTTCCAATTTTCACGAAATTTTCCCCCGGATTTATTTTTCCAATCTACTTTTAGATAAAACGAACAACTTGTTGGAATGAGCGCGAATTTTCAGGAACACGATTTCGAGAATTTCCATCCCCTAATGAAGATCCTCGGACTTGGATAACAGAAGGCCGCAGGGAAAGCTTATCAGAGACGAAAAGTCCGATATGAAGAGATGGCGAACTTTTTCAATGAATACATTCACTGCGGGAAAAATACTTCGCAGCGCGAGGAATGAATAGGCGCTTGAAATACAATTTCAAGGCGCTTTAATGAGCGCCTGAAGTCTTTTGAGACTCGGGATTATTAATTGTCCGTTGCTGCCAACTCGTGGATCCGGTCGACTTCGTTTGTTTGATTGAAGCTCCTTGCGCTGAAACAACGCGAATGCTAATTTTTAGGATTTCTTGAAGCGAAACGCGCGCACAGTGCACCGTGAAGGTAATCACGAGATTAATTAGAAAAAGGGGTCGTTCAAAAGTGTTTGTGCGAGTATTTGATTGAACTACAAATTGTGTGCTTAGTTTACATTATTATCACAGTCCGACAACATTTTACTTTCTGAAAAATGATGGGACAATTTTTGCAAAAACGGATGCTTTGGGTCATCAATAAACAATCCCCCGAAGGATTTCGAAAGTTTAGCTCGTTTTTTCGAGTTATTAACAATAATAATTTTAAATATGAGAATCTTCATCTTACACGCGATTAAAAAAAAAAAAATACAGTTTCGACCTTCTCGATTAGAGGAGTCGATTTTCGCAAATTTTGTTGCGAAGAAATTATTATTTTTTTTATTCAATTTTGAGCCGAAATTAGTAGTGATCATTTCCTGGATAGATCTTTTCATTATGCCAGCAAGAGGCCTACCTCGAACCAGTTTTTCTAAAGACGGTGCAGGTCGGGGCAGACCCCCCGCCAGCCAAAAGAACAGACTTTTCCAAGAAATAATCACTATTAATTTCGGCCCGAAGTTAACTTGGTGAAATAATGATTTTTTTGCAAAAAAAGTTGCGGAAATCGACTCCTCTAATCGAGAATGTCAAAACTGTATTTTATTTTTTTCAAATTGCGTGTAAAATAAAGATTGTCGTATTTCAAATTATTGTTGTTAATACGAGTAACTCAAAAAAAGAACCTAAACTTTCAAAATCCTTTGAGGGATTGTTTACTGATGAACCAAGGCATCCATTTTCGCAAAATTTTTCCCGTCATTTTTGTGTGTGTTGTACTGTGTTATGTTGTAAGATATATTTAATGTATGATTGCAATAGTTCCGAATGCTGGCCAGACATGCTCTTTTTGTTGATACGCCACAAGATACTCCCATTTCCACACAGCATCTCGCTTACACCTTGTGTTCCAATTAATAATCCCACCTACAAGTACCTCCGGGGTATTCGGTAATACTCCGAAGTGGTAGTTTGCATTTTCGTTCATTTAATTAACTTCGAAATCACAGAAGCTCCAACGGAAACAATACGAATCAAGCGTATTCACGGAATAATTTATCACCCAATTCACACACTGAAAAAAAAACTCGATCGAATATGAATTCAATGGAAACTCTTTTCCCACGAGTAAAACGTGCCAAAATCCGTTCATAGATTCTCAACGACCTTGTATTTTCATCATTTTGACGTAATTACTTGTATAAAACCGACATTCAAAATCCATAACACGTTCTCATTCAACTAGTTAGAAGTTAGCTTGATCAGGTGTCTCGCTTCTCAAGATCCATCATTTTATTTCAAATTCCCAACATCATTCTTCATCGTCAAGTACGCAAATTAAATCAGGAGAATGACGTATCATACACCATTTTTCACACGTTCTTCGTGAAAAATGGAAAACAATGGTTTTCCATTTTTGCCGAAACTTGAGCACGCGATTTGTCTTTTCCAAATAGCTTTTCTCTCGTTGGATTCGGGAAAACCTGGGGCCTGGCGCTCGAATTTCAAGCAAATCGTCTCATCGATCTTGGGGTTTCTCGGAGAAAAGAGATGAAGGTTTTCGCGCTAGCCAGGTTAGACATAATTGAATTTGTCAGTGTAGCAGATATCAGTGTTTAGGATAGAAGTAATCCGAGCGAGTAGATACAATTGAAATACAATTCATTTTATTTTGACCTTGAAATGAGGAGTTTGAAAGGTCTTCAAGATCATCATCAAAGAAAGAACAAATTTCCATTTTTTTGTTTCCTTAATATTATGGAAGTTGTTCCATAAAATCCGTGGGACTCACAGCCAGTAGATTTCGAAAAAAGAAAAAATTCAGAATAAAAAAAATCTGAATATTTCCCCGATTCCTCGACAGTCCACTATTTTAAATGTCAAATTTAGAAAATCAGTTGACAAACTAAGCCCTTCGAACTGTCATAAGAATCTCCACCTTCATCTTTCATCACCTGTGCTCGACTGTCGCCGTAGGAATCAATGAAACTCATCGAGTCGAGTCATTAATTTCCTCGCCCGTTTTGATTTTCATTCAGTAAAAAATGAGACAACGCACTAGCGTGAAAACGCGAGCGCGAGAAAGAAAAGCTCGCGTGAATGAAAGAGGACACGGTCATTAAGCCTCGAGGAACGCTCAATGGCCGCGCGAGGGATGTCGATGACGTCCTCGTGCAGTTCTGACGTCACGGCGCATCGACGTCATAACCCCCAGGGTCTGGAAACCGGGTCAGTGCACAGCTGGATGGTACTAACAGACTCCTACTGTCCTACTTGTTATATCAGCTTATAAACTTGGGGGACGTTAATTCATCTGCCTTCTTTTCTTGTCGCTCATATACCCTTTCGAGGCACATTCGTATGATCGATGGAAATTGCGATGCCATTTCGAACCCGAAATGCCACGTGCTTTGTAACAATACTTGGAGGAGATCACTGATCTCAATATACTTACACAAGATGAAATATAGACTAAAAAATGAGAAAGCTAGATTAAAACTCCAATACAAATAATTCTCAGATTCATGAATTGTGGATACAGTTTTTGTAATTTGATAAAATGATGTTCGGAGAACATGAATGTTGATAGAATGTTCGCTTTGTTGGATGAAAACGTCAATGTCATCGATGTCAATACAATACTGACAACCCTATCAGGAGGAAAAATGAGCGAAATAAAAAAGCAATCAGGTATGTGCTACATATCATGATTTCGGAGCCCACGAATGATTTATCATTCCAGGAAATCGAATCGACATTGAGCGGGAATTTCTAAACGAGTCGTTTTGGAGGCCTTTTTACCCTGTCATTCTTTTCATGGAAAGATGACCTGTTTTTTTTTTGTTCTGCCTGTCAATCACGCGGCGATTATTGCGTTTCGCTGATCGATTATGAACTTTATGAACGCTTTTCTCCGGGCTTTTGGTTTCAGTCGGCTGGACGGGAATTCCGTTGAATTTATGAGAAGTCGCATTTTGGATGAAACTATTTTTGATCAAATCTGTATATTCCGAATATAAGAAACCTTTCGGAAACAGATTGGCGATATGACCAGCTAGCCCAAATTAATGACAAAAAATGCAAAAAACAGCAAATTCTAAAACAAACTTGAGAAAACCAAAAAATATCAGATTTCATCCATCCTCAAGCGTAACAAGCTACGAAGTTTCCCCCAAAGCGAAGAAAGTACCGATCCTCGAACAATGGAATTCTCTAAACACCAAAGTTCGCGCTCCTCGCCACCCTCCACAGAAACAAACCAACCAGAGCAACTTGCCTCTTCTCAACTGTCAGCCACAACCCCGAAATCATCACAATCGTCCCCGAAATCGACCCCGTAAGTTTTCGTTTACGTCCCGCCATAAAAGCGATAACGAACGAAGATTAATGGAGCGCGGATACACAAAGTACCTTCGCACGTTCCATGCTGAAACGTTTCTCGGGGCGCGAACAAACTTGCTCAGCTCTCAAGCACCAACATTGAATGCGATCGTGATACGTACAAACAAAACAAAACGAGAACACCGGGAGAAACGTTTCGCGGGTATGGAAATGCGAGACGAGCTTCTGCGTCGTCAGGGGGGTCGTAAAACCCTGGCGAATTCGTCTCCGGGTGACTGCAGTGTTGCCACATGGTTCAAGAATGTTCTCACTTAATCTGGGTGTGTTTACATCATCTTCAGAAACTTCGGGAAAATGTTGAGGATTTTTGTAATCCTTTTATGGGATTATTACGTGTTTTCGGGACTTTACAGGATTTTCTGGGACAATTAATTTATTTCAGAGTCTTTTCGAGATGGATTTCTAAATTTTGAATGGGGTTGGAATTTTTGATGTTAATGATCCCTGATTCACAAATCGGTGCGACATTTTTGGTAATTCTTTTTTGAAACGTTTCTAAAGTTGATGAGACGCCAGATCTGTCCCCTTCCCTTACTGCGTTCACCCCAGAGGCAATTGTTTACCCGAATCCACGAAGACAGTCATAACCAGTCATAACACAAACAACTCTAACCCTGTGCACACAAAGGACCCACATGCGGCGCGCTAGAAAAGCCACAAGCCGTGATAGACCCGCTTATGGCGAAGGCTGCACAGCCAAGGGGGTGACAGCGACGCCGAAGAGGTAGGGAGAAACGAGGTTGTATTATGTTTGAGCAAGGTGTGGGATCTTTATAAGCGTTTTAATTGAACTAACCCACGCCTTCGAGGCCTCTCACGGTGCCGAGCTCGATGACGCTCGAGTGTTCAGCGCTATTCTTGGTGTCCCTAAATTGTTGACACTGAACTCCACAAGCGTTGCCAGGTTAGTGGTTTTTCTTCAAATTTTACTGGATTTTTCGTTTCCTTCCTCAAAATTTTAGTGGGGAAATTCTCTAGTTTTCATTGCGTCTATAACGAGGGGTTTTCGCTTTGTGGTTGACACTTTTGCGGATATCGCGAATTTCGTGATTTACGAAAATTTTGGAAAATGACTTCAATTGTTCGAAAATTATATCCAAAAACATTTCCGAAAATTTCAGAATATTTATAAAATTAGGTAAAGTCTCAACAAAATGCTAATTTAATGTTTTAAGTTTTTTTTTTTTTTTTTTTTTTTTTTTTTTTTTTTTTTTTTTTTTTTTTTTTTTTTTTTTTTTTTTTTTTT
>JAPYZK010002565.1:0-16860 GCA_030522785.1 Platygaster equestris | reverse complement strand
GAGTCCCTCGTCCTCCATCTTGTTTCATTACCGTGCGTAAACGGTCGCTAAACTGAGTGTGAGTAAGTAAATAGCTATAGGTCGTTAAGATGAGCGTGGGCGAAGAGCTTATTCGCCCACTAGTGGGCGAACGAGTTCATCACTCGCATGTCATACAACAATCAGGTAATCCATTATTTCGTCCACTCTCAGCAGGGCCACGAAATTACATATTTCTCGCAGGCGTTGAATAAAATTTTTTTTCTCTCGGAGAACTACAGTAAACTCCCGCATTACAGACCCCAAATTCTCTCCAAACGTCTCCCAAAAAAATTCACACCATCTTCAAATCACCCTAAATTTTCCCAGCCGCCTCGATCTTTTTTACGAACTATTGTCCGCCTAACCGATGACGTCACGATTTTTCGCATGACCCTAAAACAGGTTGAATCGTCCACGCATTCGACGAAAAATTATAACAACGATTTGAAAGTTGGTTTACCTAAAACCGAGTCGTTCGCGCATGATCGAGCATGAGATTTTTCCAGCTGATGGCCGCGGAGGAAAAAAAAGCACGCCTCTGTCGATTTTTGACGAGGAACGTGATGTAAAAATACACCGACGTTTAAACGCCTCCTAATGCATTTCAGATGACGAAGGCGCGCGTAAAAAAGTACTTCCGTCCAAAACCAGAAAATCCCGGTCGGATCTCCACATGATACTCGGATTATTATTAGACAATCAGCACACTCAGTGCGGCGATAGCCTCAACCCCTGCATTCCCAGTCAACCAGAGCCTGCCTCGAACGTCGAGCAGATTTACAATGCCCGATTAATTTCGAAATTGCAGAACAATAAGTAATTTACTCGAAGGGTTCTTTCTTTTGGTGGTGGGGGGTTTGTGTGAGGATTATGTGAAAGGTGGGGGGGGGGGGGGGGGGGGGGTTGGTGGGGGGGGGGACAAAATTTTTGCAAAAGCGAATAACGATCATTTTTTTCGTATATCCCTAGTGATTAAAGTTTTTATAAAAATGGGCGAAATTTTTATAAAATCAGTGAATTATTTATAAAAATTAGTTTTTTTATAAGGTCGATTTTATGAAGGTTATATATATTTTTTGATTTTTATGAAGTGGTTTTATAAAAACTTTATAACAAGAATTTTTTTATAAAATCTGTCCAAATTTTCATACAATTCATCTGTTTTTTTATAAAAACAATTGACAGCCTCACAATTTTCTAATGAAACCTTTATTTCTATGAAAAGTTCTATATTTAAAAAAAAACCTTCCTGGTGTAAGGAATTTCGCTTATAGTAATATTTGATACGTATTTATTACACAAGGGAATAGAAAATCATGTTCGTAACGTTTTTTAGTAATTATAAAATATGATTTTATAGGATTCGAAAATTCTTTAACTCAAATTGAAAATAAGCATCCAAATTGACATAGATTTGATGGACAAGAAAGTTGACTATCGGATTTTATGATGCAAAGATCGCAAGTTCAAATCCCGCTGCTTCCGAAAAATTTTTAAATTTCTTTCGAAACGAAATTTGAGCTAGAGCCTCATAAATTGATGAAAAATGGTATATACATTAGCGAAATGATCCAACAAAGGTGAGAAAAATTTATGCATATTTTTAAAAATGTTGAAAAAAAATGTGTATAAAAAAAATTTTTTTTTTAAAGCTTTTATAAAACCACTTTATAAAAAATGCAAATTATATAAAACTTTCATAAAACCGACCTTATAAAAATTGTTATAAAAATTAGAATCACTAGGGTAATATGAGAAAGTTTTCATTTACAGAGTTTACATTTCAGAGTTATAGACTGTTTGCTAGAACAAAATGAAAAATTATTAATTTTGCTTCGATAAATTAATTTTATCAATTCAATTTAATACAAGAATGAACAAATTTTAAGTTATAACTCAATATTATATATATTATCAAAAAAAGTTTTTTTTTTGAACTTTTAGAAGTTTTAGACATTTTCAAAGTTCAAAAATTCAGAAATTTCGGAGTCTAGATGTCTGGAAAAATGAAAAAATGTTTGGATTTTAAAGCTTTGGAAATGTTTGAAGTTTACTATGAACTGCGGAACAAAAGATAAAAATTTTCATTTTTTAAAATGTAAAATTTCATAGTTTGATACCATTTATGTTTATAATTCCTTTTTTGAGTATTTTAATAATTTGTGGATTCTGTTATTTTGCAATGTATCAACTAATTGATTGTTTAATTTTTTCTTATTGTAATCAAATTCAAAAAAAAAGAAGTTAGAGAAATGATACATTCGAATTTTTTGGAATTTGTAAAGTTCAGAATCGCTGAAATTTCGAGTTTTTAATATTGTAGACTGTTAATTTCTGAAATTGAACGAACCAGAGAATTTTAGTGATTTCGATCGCCAAAATTCGAAAATTGTAAACTTTAACATAACTTGCTAAGAAAGAGAAATTTCGTTAAATTTGGAATTCTAATTTAGAAATCGAAATAATTAAGAATCTCGACAAATCTAATATTTTATTACGTTAGAAGTCAAATTTCGAACATTGTAAGATTGAACAGATTCAAAGTTTGAAAACTTTTAAATCTTTTCAAAGACTAGAAAATTTGGAAAATACCATGATTTAAAATTATATCGTAATTTCGAGGATTGAAATTTCCGAAAACTCTTTTTCTCAATTTTAGAATCTCCAAATCCAAAAATTTCAAGATCAAACAAACTCAAAATATATAAACTTCAAAATACTTTTTTGAAAACAGTACAATTCCAAAAAATTTTCTGTTTAAAAGTAATAATTTAGATAATTTAAAGTCCCCAAAATTATATTTCACGTATAAAATGTAAGAATTTTCATTTCGAAAACATCAAAAACAAATCCGAAATTTGACAACTTTAAAATATATTTACGAACGCACAATTTTGACTTCACGATTTCCAATTTGATAATTCAAACTCCTAAAAAATCTATTTCTCAATTTTACAAATTCAATTCCAAAATTTTCAAAATAAAACAAATCCAGCATTCAAAAACGTCCGAATACATTACAGTGAAACACTGAAATCCAAAAAATCCATAACTGAAGATCGCAAACTTAAAAAATCCAAAATCCGAAAAATTTCATGTTTCATCAAAAAAACTTCACACCCCCCTGTGTTTTCGCCCCCCCCCCCCTCCCCCGCCCCTGGATCTACCACTGATTACGAAAAAACCTCCCCTTCATCCACACACTGACGATAACCATTGCATTCACTCCATCCAATGGCGTAACTACGTGAAAAAAACTTGTGTTCGGTGAAAATAGGGGCCCCCATTCTAAAATACGGAAGTTTTTAAACATATAAAATGAATTAACGTACATGTTTGATGATTTAAAAAAAATATTGTTCCGAGCTTTTGCAAATGCTGTCAGCAAATTTAGTACCTTTATCTTTTTACTTCCTCATTTTCGATAAGAATTTTAGATAGAGAGCTTAATCTTTTTTGTCCCATCGTGTTGCGAAGACAATTTTTTATTATTATTAATTTCGAAAATGACCGTTTTCTCAAAATTTCTTGACATCTGGAGCTTTGGGGGCACCGAAGTGGCTCCTAAAGCGCCGAATTCAAAAATTTTTTGGCCCCCTGAAGCTTGGGGGCCTGTGTTCCTGGAACACATGGAACACCGGTAGTTACGCCACCGACCCTACCCCCCTCAATCACACCCATAAACGGTCAACTTTCGTCACCAGGAGCAGTCAAAACCTCGAAAGTTCCGCGGCTTCCTTCAGCAGCCTAACAAGCTACGAAACCCAGGCCCACACGTCAGCCAACACGAGTCCACTCTCGACGTTGACGGGCGCGTCAAGCGAGGCCGAAAAACCCGCGGTCATCGCGGTCTCGCAAAACAGTTCCAAGATCCGCGGCAAAAAAAAAGCCCCGAAATCCTGCAACAACTGCGAAAGTTTCTCGGTTTCCACGTGTTCCCCAACCTCCACGCCCATGTCAATGTCCATGTCGATCTCGGGCCTCTCCAACGACAGCAACTCCAGTCCCTTGTCCGCGAAAAGACACTCGGTTGCAACCTCCAAGCAAACGGATGAACCCGACAAAAACACGTTCCAAAACAGGAAATCGTCCACCAGGCGTTCCAACAAAATCGTGCACGCCAAAAGGCACTTGACCCAGCCGAAAAGTGAGGCACATTCTACTCAGGAAGTTTATGCAAAAATGGAAATGCAACAATAAAAATTCAATTTACAGTGAACTTCGGGCAACACCAAATACGAGCGCAGCTCTTGCTCAAGCCGCTATTTTTCGAGGTTCCGCTAATAGAAAACGACTTCCTGTTCGTGGGTCGTCAGTGGTTGCTGAATAAGCTCGAGTCCGTGATCTTGAATGACAGCAGTTCCGGTGTCTTAATATTCGGAAATCCGGGAACTGGGAAAACGGCCACCATTCTTCAGCTCGTCGAGAACAGTTGTTTCGGGAGGAAAAGGAACGATTTGTTGTCTGAGGAAAAGTTAAGTGATTTGCAAGGCGCGAAAGAAGACGACGAACCGACCAAAATAGGACTCGAGGGGGCGACGAAAGATGTCCACGATAGTGTGAGTTTCTTCATTTCAATTTTCAGAATGTAAGCGGTCGATTATTAACCACTTTTCAATGTATACAATTATTAATGTATAACAATAATTGATGACACGCCTGACAATAATCTTTCGGTTTAAGACATTCGTTCTAGTCTCTTCCTAATCTGAAGCGCGCAAGTGCCCGCTCCAGAATATATGCCCATCCAACGGTTCCGGGTCCCCCCGTTAGAATGTTACCGTGCCCTTGTCTAATAATCCCGAATTGGAAAGGTGAAGGCCTAGATGTTTTGAATGCTGCTTTCACGAATAACAAAATTGCGATAACCGCCTCATTTATGAATCATCCATATTCTTCATTCAAAAATACTGATTTTTCGAAAGATAATGATTTAAAATGTATCCCTCAAGAGTCATCGAAGTCTAACGATACGTAGGATACGTGAAAAGAACATGTGCATTCCGCAGATGCGGCAGGGACGATGCCCGAAAATATTCCGCGACGAAAGTATTTTTACGAGTCTATTTTTACGAGTGAATCAAGCGATTTGATTTCAGATACGAAAGTTGGCGTCCTACGTGGTGGCGTATCATTTCTGCCAAGCCGACAACAATAGCACGTGCCTGGTACCAGATTTTCTACATTCGCTCGCGGCGCAATTATGCCAAACGCCGCATCTAGAAAATTACAGGGATTACATGCTTTCGGAGCCGCATCTACAGGGTTGTCTGTCCCAGCGCGAATGCACGGTAGACCCGGATTTGGCCCTTTCAAGGGGCATTATCGAGCCCCTTTCGAGCCTCAAAAAAGCCGGTAGATTGCCGGATACGAACATGGTATTTATTCTCTCTAAACCTGTTTTTACGGGAATGTGCACTTTTTAGAGCCAGAGTTTTCGAAACCAACTTTTTGTTACTTCGTGTTGTTGATTCCTAGATTACGGTATTTTCGAGTTTCGTGATCGAAGTAGTTCAATTTTGTTGGATTCCGCGAATAAATTGTAACGTTACGTGTGTAACTGTTGTGCTTCAGATTTAAGTTCCAATCAGTAAAAATCGCCAAAGAAATACCGTCTCGCGGTCTCGAGCACCCTCATTTATAGTAAAAGAAGAATAGGGGAAGAATATTCCCCCCCCCCCCCCTAAAGTCATGAAAATAGTACATTATGCGCCAAAAGGCAAAAAGTTGTTCTTCACGAATGCGAGTTTATATTCCGAAACGAAGCCGAGGAATATAATCGCATGAGTCTAAAACAACTTTTTGCTCTTTGGCACATACGATACTTTATACACCGAGGGCAATAAAAAGGTTTTTCGGGCCCGAGCAGAGCAATAAAGGACTGTTTATTGCACTGAGGTGTGTGCAAATGAATAAATGCGCCAAGGACCTTTGAAAGTCACCACTTTCATAGTAGAATGCATTCAAAATTGATCATTTCATTACCTACAAAAGAAAGTAAACGAATCGGTCTGACATAAAATATGGGATTGGCTAGAAAAATATAACGTTGTTCATTGATCCGAACAATTAATGTGTATTTACGCGAGCGGGTCGATCAATGATGATGCATGAATTTCGGGAATAAAACGGGAATAAAATAAAATAAAAATAAAATAAAATAAATATTAATAAATAAAATGTGCGTAGTTTTCGGAATGAGCTTGAATATGGTTATGATAATAATAACAATTCATTTCCACGGGTATGTACCCTTTAGAAAAGACAATATTTGAATACATATTGGATATATATTGGCATCCATTGAGTAAAGTTTCACAATTTGTAGTAAAAAATAATAAATCAACACGTAGAAAATATAGAATAACAATATGCTATACATATATACAAATTATACATAATTATATAAATTTTATATATATATATATATATCTCATACAACAATTTCAAAATTTGTCTCGAATCAAACGTTCGTTTCCTCCAAAGGTAATCCTGATCGACGCAATCGGCGAGGCGGAATATCACAAACCCGATCGAGGCGACACGATAGCGAGTTTCCTCGTTAGGCATTTGCCAAATTTCCCGCCCTGGCTCAAAGTGATATGCACCGTCCGCACCCAGCTCCAAGATTGCGTAAAACTACTCCCCTACACGAGAATTTGCCTCGACAAAGACCAAAGCGGCGACAGCTCCGTCATCAATTACATCACGAAAGACTTGACGAATTACGTGGAATATCGGCTCACGCAAAATCCCACGATCGAAGCCAACGTCACGGCTTCCGTCAAAGGCAAAACCGATACGTCCCACGTGGCCGCGAAAACGAGATTCGCCACGCATCTCGCCACTCTCGCCCAAGGCAGTTTTCTCTTCGTCAAGCTCACGCTGGACTTCATGGAACGCGGGCACTTAGTCGCAAAATCAACAAACTACAAGGTTTTTGTCACAAAACGTCACAAAATCGACAAACTACACAACTTCCCCCGAAAAATACCAATGAACTATATTTTCAGGTGCTGCCCGTTTCCCTAGGGCAAATTTACCTCCTACACTTCAACCTCAAATTTCCAACGATCGCGTCTTTCGACAAAGTCCATCCAATTCTAGCAACCTGCCTCGCAGCTCTTTACCCCCTGACCCTATCCGAAATTTACTACTCGGTCAACTCCTTATACGCCAATTCCTACGTTTCCTGGGAAGACTTCATGTGCAATTTCAAAGTAAGCGATCGTCCTACGTAAAACGAATTTTCCTCTCGAACAGAAAAAAAAACAGTTCCCAATTTTCCAGGCCCTGTCAGATTTTCTGGTTAAACGCTCGGACGACACGTACATGTTCTTCCACCCATCCTTCAGGGAATGGCTGATCCGCCGGGACGAAGGGGATTCATCCAAATTCCTCTGCGATTTGAGACTCGGACACGCAGCGATCGCGTTTCGCTTGTCGCGATTCGAAGCTCCACTGGACCCCGATCGCGGCTTGGAACTGGGCCATCACGTGCTGAAGGCCCACATCTATCGGGGACTCTCTTGCGCGTGGGCGGCGCGCGATTTGCAGGTGACGATAAATTGTTTCCACATCCGAATATTTTAAGGGACCGAAAAACTCACTCTGTTAACCAAGTCTGAACTTTCGAACGTTGAGCGGCAATTAAGTAAAGGTTTCAGAGTCAGTAAAGAGGTGCATCAGTTGAGAAACAATAGAGACCCATTAACAGTCGTCTTAACTAATGCAAGCTCTAGCCAGTGTAAAGAGACAGCGACGCCCAGTGAGATACCAGTTAAGAGTCGAGAAAGCTATAAGAGCTAGTTGGTTTTTAGTTTAACTGTGCTGCTTGGGTTCACCTTCCACGACCGTTCCCGCAATCGAAAGTCCACAGTAATGACCGTTATCATCTTTCAGGCTGTCTGGATCATGTCATCTCTTGACGACGTTTCCGCCACGTTCTGTGCCTTGAAAAACATCTACAGCCCGAACGTCAAAGTCTCCAGATTACTCTTGTTATCAGGAGCTTCCCCGAATTTCATCACGAATTACATGGGAAATGCGCCAGCTCTATGCATGTACGCTCACGAAGGATCTTCGGAAATGGTTTCCCTTCTCCTCGAATTCGGAGCTGATCTCGAACTTTTCAACAGTCAAGGTTCCACGGCGCTGTGTCTGGCTGCTGCTCGGGGACATTTCGACGTTGTGCAAAGGTATTTCAAATCTTTCATCAGTTCTCCAACACATTCCCGTCATTCGAAAAGTACCTTCAAACTGATCGTAGATTGGTCGAAGCTGGAGCATCACTCAGTCACACCGATATGGCCGGACAATGCCCGTTGGTTCATGCGGCTAAACAAGGACGACTACCCGTTGTAGAATACTTATTAATGTGCGATTGGGAACAAAACGCCCGCAGCGCCCTAAGCGAACGAACCGAACTAGCTGTGAAGATGAAAGAAGCCGTCCAACAAGCGCTCGTGGCAGCCGCGTCCCAAGGGCACGAATCCATTGTGGAGTACTTTCTGGACACGTCCGATGTCGACATCGACGGTCCAGATACTTTGATCGGGGAAACCGCCCTGACAGTAGCCGCTGCGAACGGTTCCACCTCGACAGTTTCGATCTTAGCTTCACGAGGCGCGAATTTGGCGGCAGTCAATGCCAAGGGATTGTCGCCTCTGATGCTCGCGGCGCGGGAAGGACACTGGGGCACGGCCGAGAAGCTTTTGCAAGGTGAAGAGAAGATTTGAAACTCATGCCTTCAGCTCTAACTCTTCTGAACTAATCATTCGGCTTTTACAGTGTCGCTGACAATGATAAAGAGCGAAGTAGAGCACCCGGCTCTCCTGCTTGAACAACGCGATCCCGCGGGAAGAACAGCACTGATGCTGGCCGCGTCCGAAGGTTACACGAGCCTAATCGAGCTGTTTTTAGAAAAAGGTGCCATCTTAGAATCGGCTGACAAAGACGGCATCACGGCTCTGAGCTGGGCTTGCATGAGAGGGCGGATACCGGCTGTTCAATACTTGATCGAGAAAGGCGCCGATGTTCAAACGACTGACAGTGCCGGGAAAACGCCTTTAGATTGGGCCGCTTTTCAGGTAATTGGTGATTCAATTGGTACACTACCGATAAAGTCATTGCATAAAAAAGGAAAACCCCTAGAAACCTTTTAAATATAATCTGAAGGTTGGAAACAATGTCAACAATTTTTTTATATTCCAAAGGTTCACCCCGACGTAATGATATCAAATGGAAATGCGGGCTCATTTTTACGTTTTTCAACCCTTGCTGAGACACGAGCAATGACATAAGATTGCATATTATTGCCTAAGATTGAAATTTCAAAAATTTAAAAAATTTTTTAATTTTCTGCAAATTTCCGCAATTTTTCAGAATTTTTAGAACTTCTCGAAATTTCTAAAATTGTGGAAAATTGTTGAAGTTTTTGAAAATGTTGAGCAATTCGGTAATTTTTGTAAATTGTTGAAATTTTTCAAATTTTGTTAGATTTTTGAAAATATTCGAATTTTTTTGGAATTTTCGAAATTCTCCAAAATTTCCAATATTGTTGAAAATTGTTGAAGTTTTTGGAAATTATGTAATTATTGGAAATTGTTAGAACTTTTCTCAATTTTGTGAAATTTTAGGAAATTTTCCAACGTCGTCAAAATAGTTAAAATTTTTTCATATTTCCCAAATTTTCCAATTTTAAATTTCCTAAATTTTTGAGAACTTTTAAAATTCCAAAATTGTTTAAATCTTGAAAATTTTTGTGAATTCTGTAATTTTTGTAAATTGTTGAAATTCTAAAAAATTTTGTTAGATTTTTGAAAATATTCGAAATTTTTTGGAATTTTCTAAATTCTCCAAAATTTCCAATATTGTTAAAAATTGTTGAAGTTTTTAGAAATTACATAATTTTTGGAAATCGATAGAATTTTTTTCAATTTTGTGAAATTTGAGAAAATTTTCCAAAGTTTTCAAAATTGTTATAATTTTTGCAAATTTCCCAAATTTGTAAGAATTTTCAAAGTATCCAAAATTGTTGAAAATTGTTGAAGTCTTGACAATTTTGGTAAATTATGTAATTTTTGTAAAGTGTTGGAATTCTTTCAATTTTGTGAAATTTTTGAAAATGTTCTGAAGTTTTGAAAATGGTTGACATTCTTGACAATTTTCGGAATTATTCAAAATTTGTTTTGAATAATGATGTTCCAGGGCAATCCGAAATTGGTCGAACTCCTCTTAGAAGAGAACGCCATCATGGAGCACGTCGACTTGCACGGTATGCGACCTCTGGATCGCGCGATTGACTGCCGGAACATTTTCGTCGTGCAATGTTTCTTGCGCCGGGGCGCGAAACTCGGCCCGTCGACTTGGGCAGTCGCATCTGACAAGCCCGACGTTCAACTGGTTTTGCTGAACAAGCTGTTGGAAGATGGGAACATTTTGTACCGAAAAAATCGCGTCAAGGAAGCCTCGCATCGCTACGCCTACGCTTTGCGAAAATTTCCGAACATCCTAGAACGTTCGGAACACGAGGAACAGAAAAATCAAGGACATAACAGCAATATCCTGTCGCTTCGGTTGCGGTCTTTCACTCAATTGAAGCTCAACTTTTTGTTGAACTTGAGTCGTTGCAAACGGAAAATGAACGTGAGTTGAACGTCTTTGGTCGGACAAAATACGTGTAACTTCCGGATTCGAGAAACAATTTCAAAATTTTTTCAGGAGAGCAAAGAAGCGATCGAACTCGCTGACCAGGCTTTGGAAATTCGGTCGACTTCTTACGAAGCCTTCTATGCTCGAGCGAAGAGTTTTTCGGACATCGGACTTTTTGAGGAAGCTTTGAACGACGTGAAACAAGCTCTGCGATTCGCGCCGCTTCACAATCGACAAGATCGAAACGTCCTCACTTCTCTCAGAAACGAGATAACTGCCCAAATAAAACGCTCAAAAGCCGACAAAAACTAAAAACATTAAGACGCAATCAACCTGGCAACGTTTCGGAAAAAGAATGAAATTCGTGTAATTGATCTAGTCCGCGAAATATTTGAAAGCGTAACATACTCGCATTTATGGATATTATTTTCTATGTATTTCATTTCATGTATTTGATCTTTTATTTATTTCGAATTGTAGATACAAGTATTCATTATTGATTTTCGATTTATTGTTTGGATGAATACTTTTTAGTATTTATGTAAATTAATGGACAATGTTATTTGTTCCGCGTTTTTACCATCTCAACATTTTTTGTGAAATATTTACTGAGTTTAAAATATTGCATATTCTTTGATAATAATAAATTATGAAGATGATCATTTGAGTCCGAATTTCATTTGATCTAAGATTATTAATAGTGTGCGATCCCTTAATTACCTAAACGCATTTATAAAACAATGGTGAATTTTATGAATTGAACTAATCGAAAATGTTTAAAAATCTCGCTCGACATATCGAATATTTTCTAAAGTATTGCAGATTCACTAAAGATAGATACAAAAATGAAAAGAAGTCAAATTTTCGATTAAAATTAATGATTTTGTATTATTTACGTAACCTTTCCAAATTTCATATTCAATGTCACAAAGTCCCAATCCAAAAATAACATAATTTGCAATTACGAAATTTCAAATTTGAATTCTCGAACTAGTAATTCCGAATTTGTTTTCTTTGCTTTTCACTAAATTCCATCATACTAATATGTATACACACCCTTAGAGAACGACTACTTATATTTGACCTACATAAAACCTATAAAGGACCTATATGACATACATAGCACCTATAAACGCCGTATAATTGAGATATATTTGATATATTTATGACGTATTTATGACCTATAAACAACATATGTATGCCACATATGTTACTCCGCAATTTCTTACGAGTAAGCCACATATATTTCACCTCCATCTGGCCAATATTGCGTTTATATATAACCTATATAAAACAATGCAAGCACATATAGGCGACAGCGTTGCATATAGGTCGTTTGGGCTCTTATATATCTCGTTTATGGGACATAAATAGGTCGTCCATAGGTCATATATATGTTTCATATGTCGATTATAGGTCAGTTATAGGTCACTTATATAAGTTACATGCAGGTCGTTTATAGATCTTATATATGTCAAATATAGGTCGTCGTTCTCTGAGGGCACGTATACAGTTTGTTACGTGGGGTGAGAAGCGTCGGGGAAGAGGGGGGGGGGGGAGCTTTAAAAAAAGCTTGCAGAAGCGGACAGAGTTCATTTCCGGCACCCCCACCTTCTTTTTCAAGAAATTTTGAGTTGTAAATATGTACGCGCGCGCACATTTCGCGGGGGGCGGACCAGCGCGGACTACGCAGGAAGACAATCTCCTAGCTAGCAAAACAGTGTGGAACACTCGAAATTGCTCAAAATCAATGTTCAAAGAAGCTGAAAGAAGCTTTGCTCATCACGGCACACTTTTTTGAAGGATTTTTGACCTCTCTCTAGGCAATTTTAATTAATTATGCCTCGTCTTCCGACTGCAGCCCCGAAACTAGGCAATTTTAATTATATTTGCCTCGTTTTCCGACTGCAGCCCCGGAACTGAGCAATTTTATTTATTTTGCCTCGTTTTCCGACTGCAGCCCCGAAACTAGGCCATTTTAATGAATTTTGCCTCGTTTCCCGACTGCAGTCCCAAAACTAGGCAATTTTATTGAATTTTGCCTCGTTTTCCGACTGCAGCCCCGAAACTAGGCAATTTTAATGAATTTTGCCTTGTTTTCCGGCTGCAGCCCCTAAACTAGGCAATTTTATTCAATTTTTTCTCGTTTCCCGACTGCGGCGCCGAAACTAGGCAATTTTAACGAATTTTGCGTCGTTTCCCGACTGCAGCCCCGGAACTAGGATATTTTTATTAATATTGCCTCGTTTCCCGACAGCAGTACCGAAACTAGGCAATTTTAATGAATTTTGCCTCGTTTCCCGACTGCAGCCCCGAAACTAGGCAATTTTAATGAATTTTGCCTCGTTTTCCGTCTGCAGCCCCTAAACTAGGCAATTTCAATTAAAATTGCCTCGTTTCCCGACTGCAGCCCCGAAACTAGGCAATTTTAATGAATTTTGCCTCGTTTTCCGACTGCAGCCCCGAAACTAGGCAATTCCAATTAAAATTGCCTCGTTTCCCGACTGCAGCCCCGAAACTAGGCAATTTTAATTAAAATTGCCTCGTTCCCCGACTGCAGCCCCGAAACTAGGAAATTTTAATGAATTTTGCCTCGTTTTCCGACTGTCACCCGGAAACTAGGCAATTTTAATAAATTATGCCTCGTTTCCAGACCACAATCCCGAAACTAGGCATTCTAATCAATTATGCCTCGCTTGCCGACCGCAGCCCCAAAACTAGGCATTTCAATTAATTATGCCTCGTTTTCCGACTGCAGCCCCGAAACTAGGCATTTTACTGAATTCTGCCCCGTTTCCCGACCGCAGCCCCGAAACTAGGCATTTTAACGAATTTCGCCTCGTTTCCCGACTGTAGCCCCGAAACTAGGCATTTCAATGAATTTTGCCTCGTTTTCCAACTATATTCCAGAAACTAGGCATTTTAGGAATTTTGCCTCGTTTCTCATACATGTCCTGGAAACGAGGCAATACAATATTTCTATTTTGCCTCGTTTTTGAAAAAAAGCCAGGAAACGAGGCAATATTCTCTCTTACGAATTTCACCTCGTTTTCCAAATATATTTCAGAAACTAGGCATTTTATGAACTTTGCCTCGTTTTTCATACATGTTCCGAAAACGAGGCAATATTCTATTTTTACGAATTTTGCCTCGTTTCCTAGCTATATTCCAGAAACAAGGCAATATTCTTTCCCTATTATGCCTCGTTTAAAAAAAAGCCAGGAAACGAGGCAATATTCAGAAACCAGCCTTTATTATAACCTAGGCTTTATTATAACCCAGTTTATGAATTTTCTCCGTCAACACTTGTCTCCGAGCCGGAGGCAAGTGTTGCATTCGGAATCGTTTCAAAAGCTCTTCTGCACAAGTTGAGAACTATATTTTTTCCAACAACGTGGAGAAAATACAATTTTTGCCGTTTGGAACCGTAAAGACAATCGCATTTTCTTCACAGCGTTGAGAAATAAGTGATCAAATTAGTTATGCTCTGCATACGTGAAATACCACATTTCCGTATATGCTCGTTGTGAACAGTACAGTTAACAAAAAATGTAGGGGTAGTTCCGCGGGGGTGTTCCGGGACCTCGCTGGGAAGTCTTTTCGCGCAGTAATTCTTAGAATAAGTAAGGACGATTTTAGAAAAATTCAGAATGCGCCACCTTCTATGCGATTTCAGAGAAAACGCCATATGTCATGTAGGGGTACTTACGCGGGGGTGTCCCGTGACCTCGCCGGGGTCTCTGTGTGCGCAGTGAGTCTGAAAATTTAAAAAGATGGTTTTAGGAATGACTTGCATGGTGCAGAATCAATATGTAAGAAAATTCCTTGTTCCTTTTTTTTTCAACGTTGCAAACTTAAGGCACATTGTTATTGAGGATTTTCAGATTGGAAATTGAAGGTTTCAAATTTGATTTCCGAGTTTGAAAATCTCAAAATGCTTCAAATATCAGAAATTATTTTTTACGTACCACATTTTTTGATTTGAACATTCCAAGTTTGTGAACTTCCAAACTTTTCATAGGACATATTTTCATATTACAACTTGCAAGTTTCTAAATTAGGGTTAACGAAGTTACAAACATGTAAATTGAAAATATCCGAACCTTCAACTTCGAAGTTCTCGAACTTTCAAAATTTTTAATTCTCAAGTTCGACAATATTTTAATTCCGTACATTCTAATTCTCCAAATGAGCATTTCTGAATTCTAAAGAAATTTTGTGGACCTTAATTTTTGAAAATTTGTGAACATTTACAAATTTTCAAAAGACCAAAACAAATGAATATATAATAAATAATTCTCGTCAATTTTCATACAACCCGAAGAAGCGACCTCGAAAAATCGAGCCTACAGCATTGTTTTCATGGGTATACAAGCCCGGAAGAAGAGTGTTCGGAGATATCGCGATTTTCGAAGTTGCTCCGATCCCGAATTCCTTATAGTCGTTTTAAAGGGTTCACCGAGTGTAGTCAAACCGTGTAATATTAGCTCCCTGGGATAAATGATTTTTGGGACCTGAAGTTACGAAAATTTTGAAAAAGTCGTCTAAAACACACGCCCCTATCTATCTTATACCCGCGCCATTAGGAAAACGTCAAAAAACCCGAAGAATAAGCGACCTCGAGAAATCAAGCAGAATGCTCATGAGCATATGTATAGACAAGCCCGGAAGGGGAGAGTTCAGAGATATCGCGATTTTCGAAGTTGCTCCGATCTTGAATGTGTTATAGTCTATTCGAAGGATTCACCAAGTGTAGTCAAACCGTATAATATTAGCTTTCTGGGATAAATGGTTTGACTGAAAATCGACGATGAAGTTTAAAAATGATGTCATGCAAGATATTCATTGGCGATTTCCAGTCGGACCAAATATCGTAGACAGCTGATATTTCGCGAAATTACTTATTTTACTCAACTCCAATAGGAAATACATCCAAAACGAGGTATTTCCATAAATTTTTTTCCGAGAAAATCAGAAGATCCAAGTACCTAGAGTTAACAAAATCTCGAAAAAGTCGTCAAAAACACACGCTCCTATCCATCTAATACCCGATTGATTACGAAAAAGTCGATAAACCCGAAGAGAAAGCGACCTAGATGAATCGAACCAAAACCCCGGAAACCACTTTGCCAAATATCAGCTTTCTAAGATATTTGGTCCGCCTGGAAATCGCCGATTAATATCTTGCTGCATGACATCATTTTCGAACTTCATTGTCGATTTTTAGCCAAAACATTTATCCCAGAAACCTATTATTTTACGGTTTGACTACACTTGGTAAACCTTTCGGATAGACTATAACACATTCGGGATCCGAGCAACTTCGAAAATCGTGATATCTCTGAACTCTCCCCTTTCGGCCCTGTCTATACATATGCCCATGGGCATTTTGATCGATTTCTCGAGGTCGCTTTTTCTTCGGGTTTTTCGACTTTTTCGTAATGGCGCGGGTATGAAATGGACATGGGCGTGTGTTTCAGACGACTTTTTCTCGGAAAAAAATTTTCCGAAATACCCCGTTTCGGAAGTATTTTCTGTTAAACTCATGTAAAATAAGTTATTTTGCCAAATATCAGCTTCCTACGATATTTGGTCCGCCTGGAAATCGCCCATGAATATCTTGCTGCATGACATCATTTTCGAACTTCATCGTCAATTTTCAGCCAAACCATTAATCACGAAAAGCTAATATTCTACGGTTTGACTACACTCAGTGAACCCTTCAAATAGACTATAACACATGCGGGATCGGAGCAACTTCGAAAATCGCGATATCCCCCAACTTTCCCCTTTCGGCCTTGTCTATACATATGCCTATGGGCATTCTGATAAATTCCTCGAAGTCGCTTTTTTTTCGGGTTTTTCGACTTTTTCGTAATGGCGCGGGTATGAGATGGACAGGGACGTGTGTTTCAGACGACTTTTTTGGAATTTTGGTAACTACAGGTATTTGGTTTTTTCGATTTTCTCGGAAAAAATTTATCCGAAATACCCCGTTTCAGATGTATTTTCTGTTAAAGTTAGGTAATATAAGTAATTTTGCTAAATATCAGCTTTCTACGATATTTGGTCCGCCTGGAAATGGCCGATGAATATCTTGCTGCATGACATCATTTTCGAACTTCATCGGCGATTTTCAGCCAAACTATCTATCACAGAAAGCTAATATTCTACGGTTTGACTACA
>JAPYZK010002564.1:0-25712 GCA_030522785.1 Platygaster equestris | reverse complement strand
ACTTTTCTCTCGGGCAACATCGGGTCAGCGCCCCTGGCGGTTTAGTTCCGATCGGGACATTAGTGGGTCACCGTTTCAAAGAGAGTGTCATACCCCTGCGTACGTCCCATCCGTCTCCGTCTCTGCTTACCATAACATGCCATAATATGTCACCCTCGAGGACGGGTGAAGAAACGAGCCCGAAGATTGCCGAACCGTCCCGTGACGGGTGGGACGGGTGAGACGGTTGAGACTTACGAATAGACACTCACATGATAATTACTGATGATTACTAATTACATACCACAGACTTACGATTTACATTGTGATTTTGCGCAATCGCAACAGATCACAATTCAATTGAATCTGATCCCTAGATCCCTATTCCGAATTACACGCATCTAGGGACATAATTGTAGCAGAAAATACTAGATTTTATTGTGATATGAGTCGTTCAACTGTACTGAAGTCCTCATATGGTCCTCATCCCGACAGCAAATTTGGCCGCCATTTTCTAGGGAGTCGGCTTGGGGTCACGTATTTTCAGCGTCTTCTCCGGATGCCTATTCCCTGGATTGAAAAAAAAAAACTATTTAGTAATTTAGTGTTACTACTTTGGGTATTTCGCGGTGATTTCGGCGAATGGAGTCGGCGGCGACGAACGAAGTGATAAGCGACTCGGCCGCGGTTAACGCGCCTCCACTGGAATTGGTGGAATTAGCCGTGCGACTCACGCCAACGGGCAAAATCAGCCATGCCAAAACCCGCGTTTACACGCAACGCTATCGCAAAGATTGGGAACAGATGCCGGATTTCAAAGGTAATTTCGGGGATTTCGATTGCACATGTTGGTCTGCCTACTCTGGGTGTGATTTTTCCGGAGATATTTTTCGATGTAGGGACATTTTTCTTTTCCATTATTTCCCGGTCGATTATTATTGTTATTGTTGCAGTATTTACACTTTTTTCGTGACTACAACAAGGACAGAGTAGTAGTGGGGAATTTGGAATGTGGGTATTTTATCGTTGATGAAATTAAGTGAAAAATTTAGGTTTTTGGACGTGTGGATGTTTTTTTGTATTATTTATGAATTTGACATTTCGTTAGAAATGTAGATTGTGAATATTTGTTAATGATTTGTTTTATTTCAATGGTTGGGTTTTTGTGTGTTGATAAATATGTTTTTTTTTTCGCAAGATGTCTGAGACAGTGTTTTTTTGCCAATTAAAAAAAAATGGCTGAGTAGATTTAAAAAACATGTTTGTGCGTTTCTAAATTTAGAATTTCAACAAAAATGGAAAAAGTTGAAGTATTTTTAAATCTTTGCCAAAATCTGAGATTTTTCACAATTTAAAAATGGCTGAAATTTTGAAAAAGAATTATAATTTTCTAAAAGTTTTAATTGCAGTGCAAATCAAAAATTTGAAAAATTTGCCAATAATGCATTATACATTATTTTTTTCTATACTTTTTAAACTTCAAAAACTTTTAGATTTTGTGCATCAATTTTAAAAATTATGATTGATTCATTTTTTCCATCTCCATTGCTACAAAAGTTTCCTGGAAAATTTGAAAACTCATAAAAATTAGAAACAGTTCATCTGATTTTTTTTTTACTTTACATTCAATGAAAAAAATACAAACCACAATAGAGCAATTATTGATTTCCATTCATTGTTTTAGGATGGCTAACATGTGTTCCTGAACAACCGACGAGAGCTTACTGTCTGTACTGTAGAAAAGATCTTCACGCACATCGCCTTTCTCTGTTGAAACACATGTGCACCCTGAAACATCAGAGAGCTGCAATGAGCTATGTAGAGCATAACGGAAAGAGAAAAAGAACAAATGCAAATATGAATTACATTGGACATCAATCAGAAACAGGAGTCGAGGATAAGGTATAATCCAGATGAAAAATATATCAAAAATTCAATACTAATTATAAAAGAAATAAAAAATTCAATAATAATCCTATATCCACCAATAATCAAAAGTGCAAGTTTGTCAAAAACAAATTCTTCTTAGCATTTTTACAGTGTTGAAATTCTGAAATAATAAAACTTCAGAAATTGAACAAAAATCCAGTCAATTTTAGAAATCTGAATTAAAAATGCCAAAAAATTGAATAAAATTTCAGATTTGGAGATATTGAGATTCATAATTTACATCAGAAGTGTGAAAATGGAAAAGAATTAAGATTTTGATAATACTGAAATCTTCGTATTTTAAAATCTAAAACTGTAAGAAATTGTGGTAGCATTACAAAAACTGAATTCAAAATGAACAACTTTTGAATATCTGTCAGAAGTTTTGGAATTTTTGATACAAGAAATTCCAGTTTTAAATTTCAAACAATCAAACCAGAAAACTCATAAAATTAACAAAATAACAGTCAGTATTTAGGAAAGTTGTTGCAGAAGGGAAAAAATAATTTGAAAAATAATTTTGGTTTTCGTTTTTCTAGTCGCAGTACTTGGGGGAAGAAGATATGGAAGGCGATTATTACATAGGGTTAGAGCGTTTGGAAGATGAAACAATTGGTATCGACCAAGAGGAAGACGAGTCGATGGATAATGATGGTTTCGAAGAAGTTAATGAAGAAGAAGAAGAAGGATTCCGCGATGTCAAGCCAAATGTTGAAGATTTAAAGAGAAAAGTAATTTGAGCGACGAATTTATGTTTCAAGGAAATTGATTACAAAATGATATTTATTTAATGATAATATTTTATTATTCGTCGTATTAATTATTGTATTATACATTTATTATGCATATACTTCTTAATTTTAGAAGTCCATAAATTCAGAAATTAGAGCATTTTCATTTTAAACTTGATAATTGGAAGATCCAGTATTTTAGAAATCAGCAGATTTGAATGTTGAAATAATCGAAATAATTTTATTTAATTTAAAATAGAATTCAAGTACAAAATTTAAAAACGCAAGTCTAATATTGCAAAAATTTGAAGTTGGAAGGTTGGAACGAGCCAAAAAATTTGAAGATATAGAACTAAAGTAATTATAGAGAAATAGAATTGAATTCAATTAATCTAGAATTGTGAATTGAATTTTTATTGAAAGTTAAAAAAAATGGCTCTAGATGTTTCTGATTTGAAATTCTGTGGACTGAAAACTTTTAAAATTGAAAAATCCCCAAAATGCAAGTTTTCAAATTCACAAAATTATAAATTGGAAAAGACTTGAAAATTCAAAAATTGGGAAATTGAAATATTTGTATTCAAAGACTTGAAAAATGCAAATCGGAAATTCAGAGTAAAGGATCATACAATTGGAAATTTCAATTTCACGGACCCAAAATTGATTGTCTGTCAATAAATTGAAAAGTTTAAAAATTAAACAGTAATTTTAATAAAACTGACAAAACGATTTTTACTTTTCAGGAATGCTCGATGACTGAAGAAAACATGGAATCCAATGTTGCGGAAAATGAAAATGCTGATATAACCGGGAATTTTGAAGAAGTTGGAGTCGACAGACAACACGAAGAAGATGTGAAAATTATTCCAGATAAATCTGTTCAAGTTGAAAATGTAACATTAATTTGGTTAAAATCAATTTCTTAGCCCTATAATTTACGATTCGATATTTAATATCGTTTGTTTTTTAATGTATTCAACATTTCTAATACAGTTAATATCATATGCTAATTCAAATTGTTGAATTCGAGATTTTTACATTCAAATTTACAATTTCTTGAGTTTTGAACTCACAAATTGAAACATTGAAAAATTTTCAATTTTATGCATTCAAGGTAAGATTTTTGAATTCAGGCATTTTTACAATACAAATTTCTTTTTAGGTGAACAGTGAAATTTTGGAACCACAAATCATCATTCGAAAAGAGTCTCAAACTGCCAGGAAAACTTTCAGCAAAATTCATTTCGCGACTTGCGGAACCGCTGTTCCCAAAACGCCTGTTACGATCACCAAAAATTCCTCGGCAACGAATAATGTCGTTATTCCAGTGAGCAAAGGAAACAGACACGTGATCGTGGGGATGAAATACCCGACGAATACAATACAACATGTTCAACTTTCTCGAGCGAAATCAAAAAACGAGTCTTGTCGACCAGATTCGTTTTCTCCTGTGCCGGCTGAATTAAACCAAATCACAGTGACAAAAGTAAAAAATGTTTTGTTTTTTTGAAAAATTAAAATGTCATTCTTTTAAAATTTTTAACTCTGATTTTGTCATTTTTCGAGATTGGAAAATGTAAATTCCAAATTTTTACAATGTTCAATATAAAATTTTTATAATTTGGTATGAACATTGAAATTTAGAGAAAATTGGAGATCTTATCGTTTTTATAATTCCTCAATTTTTGAAATTTATTACATTTGGACTTTCGAGTAATTAAACCTCAAAATATTGACTTATAGTGATATTATTTATTTCATGCATATTTTTGGAATTATCTTTGTGATTTGTTGACGTCAGTTTTTAATTTTACAGATAAAGCCAGTAAAATCTGACAACTCTCATTTTGTCATTTTTCGAATTTGGAAAATGTAAATCAAATTTTCACAGTGTTCAATATAAAATTTTAATAATTTGTTAGGAACATTGAAATTAAGAGAAAATTGGAGATTTTATCGTTTTTATAATTCCTTAATTTTTGAAATTTATTACATTTGGACTTTCGAGTAATTGAACCTCAATATATTGACTTATAGTGATATTATTTGTTTCATGCATATTTTTGGAATTATCTTTGTGATTTGTTGACGTCAATTTTTAATTTTACAGATAAAGCCAGTAAAATCTAACAATTATATGAGAAAAACTGGCATTTCGACTTACGTTGTGGATAACAGCAAGGGTATTCCAATAAGTGGGTTGAACGTGAGTTTATACAAACTCGTGGATGGAAGATGGACTTTCCTTGGCGAAAGGTGATGATTGTTATTGACTAGAAATGTAATTTTGGTAAATGTCTAGCTGAGCTACTTTTCTAAAAAATATTGGAAAGTTTTTTTCGAAGGTGCTAACATATTGGATTTTTCACGTAGATTACGAAACCGTCGGCGCTTTTGATGAGCCGTTTATTAATGACCTCACCCATTTTTCGATTTTTCCTTTTTGTTTTTGACCACTTTCGCGAATTTTGCAACTATCTTTGTTTATAACAAAAAAAATATTGGTTTTTTCTCAAAAACGCCGACGGTTTCGTAATCTCCGTGCAAAATCCGATATTTTGACACTTTGAAAAAATTTTTTTGGACATTTTTCGGAAAAGTTGCTTAACGAGACATTTACCATAATTTCTTCAAATACTCTTGGAAATACAGTAGACTATCGATATATTAGGAGAGTTGAGTAAAGTTTTGCTATTGTGTAAAAGTATTATATTTATTTATTATAATTATCTACGATCTATTTCTTATACATTGTATTTGTTCATTATGAGTATCATTAATTTTTTTTTATGTAAATAGAATGACGAAATTAACGAAATTTGGTAATTGCAGTGTAACTTCGGACACTGGTCGTTGCAATGATCTTGGTGACCCGTCGAGACCCAATTTTGGAAGCGGACGTTACAAACTTCACTTCGACGTCGACAAATATTTCAGTGCTCGCAGGATCGAAACCATGTTTCCGTTCATCGAAATCGTCTTTGACGTGAAAAACCCACTCAACGAGTATCACATACCTATTTTGTTGAGTCCGTTTGGTTACACCACGTATCGGGGTTCCGACAAGTAAATCACGAGGACTTATTTTACGATTCATAAAATTACAATACAGTTTATTTTGCTTCTCGAAAAACTGATGTTTTCTGTCGAAGTTGCGTAATATTGGAAGTTGAAACATTACATTTGTGAATGAATAATTGTACGTATATTTCCATTTTTTTTTCTTCTTTTTTTCTTCCATTTTCTTCAGAAGGATAAATATGTTTAGTTGAAGTTAGTGTATATGGGGAAAATGTTTAAGTCTGAATGTTGATTGGAATTTCTGAACCTAGTTTTGTAAATGTTTATTGAAAAATTTGCACTTCGAGAATTTAAATACATTTCTAAATTGTGCAAGTTTGATTGCTTTAATATTAATTTCACGTTTTTAATCATTTTCAATGCGCGTGTATAATTTTTGTTTTAAAAATTGTACATTAAGAGTGATTTTATAAGAATATTTGAGTGCCTGTAAGTGCATTGTAAGTTACGATTGACTTTGTGAAATTCCCGATTTTTTTATATTTATCAGATTCATTTTCAGGGTTAATTTGAATCTAAATCTAAAATATTCTTGATACCCAAGCTTTCTAGTTCTTAAGGTGTGTAAAAAGTATGACATGGATAATTATATTTCTTGGATAAATAAATCCATTTTGAGCTATATTTTATTGTTCTATTTGTTTAAAAAATCGATTTCATCATGAAAAATTAAATAAACTTTTTTTTTTTCAAATACCCATGCTATTGCAAAGATAGTAATTTAATTTTTATTTTGGAAACTGCAATGATATAATGAAGACAAAAGTTGTTTTTCTAAAATTTTCTCTAAAATTTGTGCGGAACAATAGAAAATTTGTTTTTCTAAATTGCTTGAGTTTTGTGATTTTTGTAATTGCGATTTTCATTTTGGTGGGAGGTACGATTTTGCTCCTCCTTTTTTGTCTCCGTTTCCTTTGACATCGTTTTTGCCTCCACTTTTTCCAGATTTTGATGATCCTCCCGATCCCGACGATCCTGATCCAGGTTTCCCTATGGTAAAACTGGCTCTGTTTCCATTTTCGTCGGCCGTGTATCTTTTAAAATGAGCGAAAAACGCGCGTGAATCATTTGTTTGGAGAAAGGATAAAAAAAACTTGAAATTGGTTCTATTATAATAATTTATTTTTTTGTTGTCTCTGAATTATTAATAATTATGAATAATTCATTTTCTTTTCTTTATTATTATTAAATGATTGTACATTCATTCGTTTTATTATTATTATTTATTTATTTATTTATTATCAATCAACGGGCATAGCCCAATATAATTATATATAATTGATTTGTTTTTGTTACGAAATTTAGCAGAATGCATTTGCGTAAATTTCCGGCATTTTTGAACAGAATTGAACGGCTCTATGTAATATAACCAGTTGCGCGCTATGGGATTTGTCCAGCGCGCAAACGGTTATTGCATTGAGCCGTTGATTGTGGAACAATGTGGGAACAAAAAATAGGGAAGATTGTCGAGCATGAAGAATAAGAATTCACAAAAGTGAAACCAAATTTAAGCCATGTATTTTTTTCGATACATTTTTAAATATTGACCTAATTTTTGTTAATTGTTTAAACATTTTATAAATAACGACACATTTTTTCAATTACTGCGACGTTTTTGAAAATTTTCGACTGCCTTTACTTGTCTGGGTTGAATGGAGGAGGATTAACTGTAAAAATAATTGTTGACTGTATTAAATAATATTTTGTAAAGACTTCAAATTACGGAAAACTTAAATTTTACGTAAGTGAAAGTTGAAAATAGATATATTTTTTAATTACTTGGACAATTTATTCACAAAAATGTTCAATTGCGACAGGAAATGTCTGAAATTGTGATGATTAATTATCAAGAATTGTAAATTTTTCGTAGATTTTTTTAAAGTTGAAAAAATATGTTTTGAGTTGATTTGAAAAATGAGATTTTTGAAAATTCGTGTCTTACCGTCATAAGCAGTACAAATCGAAATGCAAATTGCTGATGCTAATGCGAAGACGAAAAATGCAAACGAATTTTTCATTGCGGGAAATTTTACTGTTTCTGAAGTTGGGAAATTTTACTGTTTCTCAAATGTGCGGCCTAGGGAATTTATATATATACTTGCAAAAATGGACGAGGTGACATTTTTTTTTTTTTATTTATTGCATTTTATTCTTGGATAAGAAAAAAATAAGGACGTTTGAAGAAATTTATGTCGCTCTTAAGAAATGAAAAAATGCGCGATTAATATATTATTGTTATCACGTAAAAGTTTCAATAATTTATGTTAAAAAGCGATATATTTTTCTGCGATGGCGATTTTTTTGAGTTTATAACATTTTTTCCATTATTGTTAACAATAGTTAAAATAACATTTAATATTCACGATTTCGAAAAATTTTGGAAAATCTTGGAGATAATAAGGAAAATTTGAAATCTTTTTAAGGTTCATGAGTTTCAATTTTGCGATTAGAAATATTCCGATGAGAAATTCGAAACTTTTACAGTCATGAACGTTGAAACTTATGTCTTTTAATTTTTATCGATCTATAAATTAAAACTCGTAAAATGTGAAATTTGAAGATGAAAATTCAAAAAATTGGGAAATTCGAAATTCGCGATTTTTTCACTTCTCAAAATTGATATTTAGAAACTCCTAAATTGATGAATTTGAAGCTTCTAAATTTTGACTGAATTAATGATTATAACTTTGAATTCGGTATTTCGTAAACTCAAAAGCTTGGAGAAACAAATGTAAACATCGAAAATTCTAAAAATGAAAGTCTTAATTGAAAATCGGGAAATTCAAAGTTTGAAAATGACTTCGGAAATTCAAAAGTAATTTGGAAAATTCCGAAAATTCTAAGTAGTGTATATTTGCAATTTCGATCACCTCGAAATTTATAATATATTTTGAAAACTCTGAAATTAACGAATAATTTAGAGTTTCTAAATTTTGACTGTATTATTATAAACTTGAAAAATCGCCATTCAAACGTTCAAAAATATAAGATGATGAAATTCAAAACTCAAATACCTAAATGTACGAAACTTTTCATTCATTAAACTTGTATATTTAAAGCTGAAGAAAATGTAAGCTCAGAGTATTCCAGAAAGTCGGAAATTTAGACGATTACACATTTGGAAACATTCTTATTAAATATGATGATATAAATATATATAATATAAATTATAATATAAACATACTAAATTTAGAAAAACTCACACAATTACAAATTTTTGGGAAATTCTTTGGATTCTGGATGCTTAACAATATCGATAAATGATCGACAAAATTGATATTTATCGATCTATTTTTTTTATTTACATTTTTTAATTAGCGTTGAATAGACTCACTTAATAAAAACCGGCAAGCCCTCGGGACTTTCGTAACCCACAGACCCAGTCACGACCCGAATAAACTTGTCTCCTTCGGTTTTTATGCTCTCGGTTTCCTCCCTTTGCACCCCGTCTTCTTGCGCCGTCTGCGGTGGCGCCGCAGCTTTAGGCAAAGATAAGGGCCCCGTGTTACTCGCGTATATCGGCGCTTTTTGCGTCACGCTTGGCGACAAAAACGAAACCCACAGCATCTAATCAACATTTTCATACACTAATTACAAGAATTTCAATTCTTTCAAGCAGGGGCGGACGCAGAAAAAATGTTCGGGACGGGGTTTCGAAAAAAATGTTTCGTAATTTTCGAAGTTCCTGGAATTTATAACATTTTCGTAATTTTTGCGATTCTTGAAATTTTGGAAATTCTCGTAATTTTCAAACTTTCTGAAATGTGTAACACACTCGTAATTTTTCAAATTTCCAAATTCTCAAAACTTCCAAAATTTTTGTGAATCTTCGGATTTTGTCGAATACTCAAACATTTTAATGTGTACGAAATGTTTGAAATTTTGAAAATTTTAGAAATTCTATGAATTTTCAAAAATTATATAATTTTTCACGTATTGGACTTTACAAAATTTTACGAATTCTAAAAATTTTCAAAATGATCTGATTTTTTAGGCTTATCAGATTCTATAAGAAATGAGAAAGTTTCAGAAATTTGAATGATTTCCGAGATCTTCAACAGCGTCAAAGTTTTTGGAATTTTCAAAATTTTCAAATTTACTATACTTTTCGAAATCACTGAAATTGTTAGAATTTCTGAATTCTCAATTTCTGACACATTCGCAAGTTTTATAGAGTTACAAAAGTTTGATAATTTTTCGAGACTTTCGTAATCTTCAAAATTCCCAAAATTTTCGGTTTTTTTCGAATTATTTGAACATTCGAAAATTAAAGAAATTTCAAGAATTATAAAAAATTTAAAAAACTCTGAATTTTAAAAAACTCCAGAATTCTTGGAAGTTTCGGACTATTAAAAATTGTTTAAATTTCGTCAAAAATTGTAGTTTTGAAGTTTCTAATTTCCCAAATTCACGTATAATTTTACAAAAATTGAAAAGTTTGAAATATTTAATCTCTAAGAATTCAAAGCACACATTTTTTTTACTGTCAATTTCTAATCATTTTACTTACAAAAACAATCAATCTTTACATTTCGGGAGGGGTTGCAACCCCTGAAACCCCCCTATGCATTCGCCCCTGCTTTCAAGAGGAAACGAATAAATTTTAAATTAACTAAAAAGTTAATTGGAAATTCTTTAGTATATTGAAACCATCTAAAATTTTCAAAATTTATCAGTTCGTAAAATTCTCGAAAACACTCAAATTTCTGAATTACACCATATTCTCGATATAAATTCAAGACTCCAAAAAAGAGGGCGAAGGGAAGAACATAAGAACAATAAAAAAATATTCACCAAAAATCGATACGAGATTTCCATAGCTCCAAAAACTCAAAAAAAGATGACGATTTTCCGACGATTAATTGACGATTTAATCGACATGATTGTTAGGGAACAAAGATGAACCGCTGGCAAAAGTACAAGCTTTTATACTGTTTAACCCCCCCCCCCCCCCCCTTCCAAAATCGCCGCGTTTTATACATTTTGAGATATATCACGACTTCGGTGGCATTGTTTCTGGATTGATACATCGTATCGATAGGGCCCATTGTTTCAGGGAGCTTCTACACCGGTTGCCCCCTCCCCCCTTTATTTGCGAGGTTTAGAGAAAAGCGTGCCAGGAGTGCAGGAGTCACGAGCTCGTAAATCCCCGTGAAATACTGATCATGCCGGATTGATACGATGCGATGGGCTCGTCACTCCTGAGACCGCAGGTGATTAATTCATGACGATTTTATGCATTTTTTCTCGACCTACGCAAACTGATCGTCTGAAAAGGGAATTCGTATAGATTTAGAGACAGACGATGGTGTTATGAAGGATCGTTTGAGAAAATGCTGGGAAAGAAGATATCGTTTGTGGTAGAGTTCCTATGAATAAAGAGTTTGGCCATTTGTAATGTGTTGGTGTGTAGGTGTCATCGCTGGATCCAAAATGGCGGCGGTACACACACATACATTCGACACGTACATACAATCGCTTCTTTCTATTGGAGCTGCCATTTTGGATCCAGCTTTGGAGAGAGCCAATCAAACATTCGCGCCTGAATGGCCAAACTCTCTATACATGGGAACTCTAGTTTGTGGGTTGATTCGCGTTTTTGTTAGACAGTGGTCTAGATTATATGAAAGAATTTGTTTAAATAATTCCCAGAAATTGAAAAAATCCAAAACTCAACAACTTACAAACTTGAAAATTCTCTAAAACTGTGTATAAAAATAATGATATATCGTGTTTCTTCGAAATTATGACTACTACCCAACGAAAATCCACTTTTATCACTATTTTTGTAAAAAGTACGCACTTTTCCACGGATTTGTATAGTGGTACATTTCTCGACGAGTATAATGATAACTTTCCAACTCGTGTGCGGTTTCTGAAACGAATTTTGTATTCACACGACCCAATCGTCGGGTGCGAGCGCGCAAGGTGCACCGCGGCTCGAATCCGAGAATGTGGGTTGGAATTGGAAATGTCATCGATTATATGTCGCTACCGCGGTTCAGATGTGAGGAAATAAGAACGCACCGCATGAAAAAGGTTCGCGGGAGTCAGAGATCGTTCCATTTCCCCCGCGGAATTGAACGTGCCCTCGTGACGCGACTGGCCTTTGGCGACGACGATTCGTACTCTAGACATTTCAAGTCTTGGAAACGGAGAAATTAATTACGCCTCTTCATTTTCCATGGCTTTCCCGTCATTCCTTCTCCAATTTATAACGCTTCCCAGACAATTATCGTCAAGTAATGAAGATTTATTGACGATTCTTGCAGTCATCGAGCGATTGTTCCGACAATCATCGACATTAGAGATGTATTTAATTATACGCTCGAATGCTTCGTGCGAATAATTTACGAAATTCCTTAATCAGAAAATCAAATTTTTCGATTGGCCACGAAAATGATTGTTCCTGTTGTAAGGTAGGTACTAATACTATTAATTTTCAAAGTATTTTGAAATAACTTATTTTCATTTTTTCTTAATTTTTATCTAATTCTCATGAATTGATTTAGTTTTACGATTTAAGTCAAATATGGGGACAATCTTTTGATACGGGCTCAAAAATTATAAGATACGACCCTGGACTAATCCAAGAAAATTTTTATATATCCGGGAAGCAGAGCCTTCCATAAATACTATAACTCGAAATTGAGAATTTTTAATGCTTACAATAAGTCTTATTTTACATCCCTCATAACAACGACTCATTGTTCAAATTGTAAAAGAATACTGGAAGAAATGATGAAAAATTGAGTAAAAATAGCTCTGAACAGCAACCGACGAGTGCTGCAAAATATCTGAATGAAATTTCACGCAAAAAACAAAAAAATCAATTGCTCTTTAACTAAACCTGGGCCGTTTCGAAAAAATCGACAGTAGGAATTAAACAAAACAGAATCACTTGTGGTAAAAAGAGACCTTACATCTTTTATCGGGTGTGCCAACACGTTACCCAAAATTTGATCACAATTGTATTAGGAGCACGTGAGTTTAGGTGTTCATTTTTTTCTCAAGAATTTAGGGAATCGTAAAAATCTCGACATTTCGCATAAGGAGTAGAGGGGTTCATATTCTTGTTTTTTTCAAGATTTTTCGTACACAATTGTAAAAAATTGGTCGATTCTTGATTTTGTAACAGGAGTGTACAAGTTTGGATGAGGTATTTTTCTAAATTTTGAAAATTTTGGAGAAACGAGCGAATTTTGAAACAAAGATCAGAGGCTAATTTTTTCGACTAAATTTGTGATTTTTTGTTATTAAGTGTCGTTTTATTCATGTTCGCGTAAACGGACAAAATTATGAAATTATAGTAAAGTTGACACCTACCTGACAACACTGCAGGAGCTTGAAAAATAGATGTTTACACATCAATTTCCCACTTTTTTTTAACTTTCTGGTTGTTATACACTTGAAACTCGAAATTTGCCTCCTTGCAAGGGCACAGACATTTTTTCTATAATTCTCGAAAAAGTGGCCAATTTTTACACTTGTGTAAAAAGCACATTTCTTACACGTGAAAATAAATAAGTAAGTTACAAAATCGATCACTTTAATACACTCGAAACATTCAGAAAAACTGCAATTTTTTCCAGAATTACAGAAAAATAGCAATTGGAATTGCAAAAATTTGAGGTGAACAAGAATAAAAGATGAAAAAGTTTTTCGTAACAAGACATTTAATGTTCGCTTTTTAATATCTGTGAGCTCAGCAGAATCAACAGTTGCGTGGGACAGATGTCAAAATTTTGCGAGTCCTCTACTAACCGCGAAAACTTGACCCAAAAATTGCAAATCTTCGTTTTCATCCAATTTTCACATTCCCGACGTTTTCCTCGTTTCGATCGACGAAAGTGAACAAAGTTACAACGAATACAAAATCAGAATCTACCCCAAATTCGAATGAACGTACAAATGTATATCGTTTTTTTTTTTTTTTTTTTTTCATGATTTCATCTTTCATCGACGGAAACTCGACGATTTTCTTTCCGGAGTTAGATTTTGTTTTTTGGACAATCGCGAAATTTTCGACAAACGATAAAAATTTCGGACAAAAATTCAACACCCCGCGATCGTCCAAATTCATAAATCGAACATTCATCCATGCCGTAAAATTCAAAGAAAGTATATATATATTTTTTTTCTCATTTCGTATTATATATCTATGTACAGTAATTTTCAGTGACGATTAAATGTAGCTGCGAGAACGTAAAAATTATCTCAGGAACCGTGATTTTCGCGCGAAAATCTACTTTGACTGGAGGAAAAGTTCTTTTTCGTTTGGAAAAAATAACCGACGGCGTAAAATGTTGAAACACGGTTATGTTATGTATATATTTGTATATACACGAGCCTACATTCACCCCTGTCAAGTCGATATAATATTTTTCATTGCATATTATATACGCGATTTTTGCATTGTTTGATTTATAATTCGGAGAGTTCAAAATTAACATGCGACTGTTTTGTGGGTGTCCGAAAAATCAATTTCAAGTCAAAATATCCGAAATTTAGAATGTGAACTCAAAATTAAGTAATTCGAAAAATAGCGAAATTCAAGAATTGTATAAATCAAATATAACCGGAGATATAAGAAACAAATTTTCAAATTTTATTTATAAAATTTCATAGTGTAAACTATTTTAAAAAAGTACCTAATTTCATTTTTAAACAGTTTGATTGTTTTTCAAATCATATTTTTAGATACACATTCGAAAATTAAAATATTGAATACAATTCTAAAATTTCAATTTCCGCCATTTTCGTAAACAATTTTCGCATATTCGAATCATTCGTCAGAATTTTCGTTCCTAATTGAGATGAAACACGATTTGACAGGGAAATTTCGAGAATAAAATTCAAATTCTCTGACGCTCGTTATCGTAAACACGTATCCATATAAAAATCAGAACATTGAACTTTGATTTTCGTCGTTAAAAAGCAACCAACGATAAAAACAATAAAAAGTACGGTGATTAGAAAAACAATAACAAAAATCAAGTCGATCGATTGCAATTTACAAGAATTTGTGCACTAGCAGCGAACGGAGTTTTTGCCCGGAAATTTCCAGAAAAATCGTATTTAAAACGCCGAATTTTCAATTTCCAGCGGTTAGTTTCTCGTGTTTCGTATCACACATACTTTCGCGTCGCGAATATTTACAATGAAGAAACAATTTTTTCGGAAATGCGAGTGCACTGAAAACGAAGCTAATTTTTGATTTATTTATATTTTTGTAAGTTTTCCAAAAACTCGAAAACAATTCTATATGGATTATTTGTGAATTTTCGAAAGTTTTTAGAATTTGAATTTTCTCATTTTGTTTTCTAATTTCGTCTTTAAATTACAATTTCAATTGATCTGGATATAAATGTATCAATTTCTGAGTTCGAGAATTTTAAATTTCAGTGTTTTCTAGTTATACATACACTGCAAAATGTCCAATTTGCGGAATTTCATCAACATTTCATGGAAATTCATTTCGATTTTCGTATTTACGATTTAAATTAAAAATGTTCAGTTGAATTTACATTAATTATTGCGTAAATTTAAAAATTCTTCTTCTTGACGAATTATAAAATGTAGTTATTTTTGAAATTATGATTTCTAGAATTCATGAGAAATAAAAAATTTGTTCATTTGCACCACACTCGCAAAAATCCTAAAAATTGTCTGTTACGTCTGACAGGTGCTTGAAAGGTATACCAGCTTTTGGAGAAAATTCCACGTTTTCTCCAACCTTATCGATAAATAATAAATCGGACTTGGTAAACCCAGAGGAAGTCTTGGCCCTAGTCATGAAAAAACATCGATTTCAACATTTTTAAAAAATCTAACAATTTTTTTCCATTATGTGACGTCAGAATTCGCAACAAATACTGACCTTCGCATGAAAATCAAATTCTCTGAATTCTCAGTATTTTAATGTACAAATTAAATTTAAGATCATTTTCTTTCTAAAATTCGTACTATTTCAGCTTTCGAAACTACAAAATTAATTATCATAAAATTTTGTGTACGCCCCTGGTAAAATCAAAATTAAACATCGAAAAAAAAAAAACAAGTTCCCGGGTACGAATCCCAGCACAGGAATTTTATTTTATTTTTTTTTTTCAAATGAAATTTCAATTTTACAATTTACAATTTAATTCCTTCGTGTTTGATAAAATCAGATCAGTCGAGTCAGGGGCGGACGCATAAAAAATATACGGGAGGGGTTTTCGAAAAAAATGTTTATCAATTTTCGAAATTCCTGGAATTTTTAATATTTTCGTAATTTATGCGATTCCTAAAATTTTTTAAATGCTCGTAATTTTCAAAATTTCTGAAATGTGTAATACACTCGTAATTTTTAAAATTTCCAAATTCTCGAAACTTCCAAATTTTTTGTGAATCTTCGGATTTTTTGGAATACTCGAACATTTTAATGTATACGAAATGCTTGAAATTTTGAAAATTTTAGGGATTCTACGATTTTAAAAAATTTTATAATTTTTGACGTATTTGGACTTTACAAAATTGTACGAATTCTCAAAATTTTCAAAATAATCTGATTTTTTCGGTTTATCAGATTCTTTAAGAAATTAGAAAGTTTTAGAAATTTGAATGATTTCCGAGATCTCCAATTTTTTGGAATTCTCAAAATTTTCAAAATCACTATAATTTTCGAAATCACTGAAATCGTTAAAATTTCTGAATTCTCAATTTCTGACACATTCGCAAGTTTTCTAGAGTTCCAAAAGTTTGATAATTTTTCGAGACTTTCGTAATCTTCGAAATTTCCAAAATTTTCATTTTTTTCGAATTATTTGAACATTCGAAAATTAACAAAAGTTTAAGAATTATAAAAAATGCAACAAATCTGAATTGAAAAAAAACTCCAGAATTATTGGAAGTTTCGGACTATTCAAAATTTTCAACATTTTGTCAAAAATTGTAATTTTTAAGTTATTAATTTTCTAAGTTCGCGTATAATTTTACAAAAATTAAAAGTTCGGAATATTGAATCTCTCAGATTTCAAAGCACACATTTTTTCCACTTTCAAATTTCTAACCATTTTACTTACAAAAACCATTAATCTTCTTAAAATTTCGGGAGGGGTTTCAACCCTCGAAACCCCTCTCTGCATTCGCCTCTGAGTCGAGCATTAAAATTCTCAAACGTGGCGCCGGAGTCGCTAGAAAACTGGTAGAAAAGCCTAAAATACAGTACAATTCCAAGTGAACCCCTCGACACTAATCTACTTCGCAATTTGAAAAAAGTTCGTCAGTACGGTTAAGTTCTCGAAAAAGTATAAAAATTCTCATTTGGCGCTATTGTTGATTTTTTTTTTTTTTTGGAAGGAAATTCTGTGGGCCGGGACTTACTCCGGGTTTTCGTTTTTCCTAACATTGTAAAAAACGAATCTTGATCCAAAATGCAAGGTCTTTGAAAAGCAGTGTCAGAAATCAAAATTTTCGGAATTTAATTTTTTTAATACTAAGTTTTACCGTTTGGAATTTGAGTACGAAATTTCGAATTGTTGGAATACATACATTTTTTAAATCATAAATCCTCCCCCAAGAATGAAAAACCATTTTCAGAATTTTTAACATATTGTACAATCCATAAAACTCCTAAAATGTCCGAAAAATTAAAAATATACAGTCGAAAAATTCTCGAATTGTTCAAAATTGTTTAAATTTTAATCTTATATTTTCGAAATTCTAAAAGTTTCTCATATTCATGGAATCATGTGAAACGGAAAATGATCAAAATATTCGAAATTATTCAAATTTAAAATATAAATAACATTTTGAGGAATTTTAAAATTATCTACATTTTGAGAATGTAGATAAACAAAAATTTGAGAATAATTAAAATATTAAAAATTCTACAAATGGTGCAACTTCTAAAAATTTCCAAACTTCTCCAAATTTTCGAAATTCTGAAAACCTTCGAAATTCCAAAATAATTAAAATATTTAAAATACTCTCAACTTCGGAAATTTGTAAAATTCTCAAAACTCCGAAAATTCTCAAAATTTTCAGAAACTTTACAACCATCTAAATTTTCGAAATTACAAGATTTTTCAAATTTTTTATATCCTGAAATTCTAGTCTACAGAAATTTTGATTTTCTGATAAGATTTTTCACGTCGAAAAATACGGATGTCAGAACCCCCCCCCCCCCCCCAAATCATTTTTCACATAAATAAATACCCCAAATTCAAGACAAACCAAATTTAAAACACCTTTTCCGAAAACCTTGGCATCTTAAAACAAGACACCCTTTTTACAGTGTACAATCACTTAGTCGCGATAGTCAAAGCGTACAAGCTATCGAAGACCGAAAATCCAAAAGGCGGCAAGTGCCATTTCTCCATAAGGTTCATTCCAGCTCGCGTTTCACGGGTAAAATGAACCTTATCCCGCCTTTTGGATGTTCGTTCCTATATTGTAGTATCTACAAATATTTCATTAGTCCGGGGCGTCGCGACGTCGCGTCGCGGCGCTTTCGCAAAAGCCGTTCGTCGATCGAGGAACGCGCGTCGTCTGGCGGTCGTCATTTTTGTCGACTCTACTGGAGGACGCAGCACTTGCACTTGGGCTTCTTTTTCAGGGTGACGTGCTCGACCTGCGACGCGTCCCCTGGGCCCTGGGCCGTCACTCTGCCGACCTCCACCGTCGCCGAACCCTAGAATTCAAAAAAATATATAATTCTGTGTTTTCGGAAGGTTTTGGGGGTTTTTTGAAAATCATGAATTTTGAAGGCCTGCTTTTGTAGCGTATCGGTCATTTTTTAGTGACTATGGATTTTTCGAATCAATGGGCGTCAAGGAAGTAGCCATATGTAGAGAAGATAAATTTACTGTTGAGATGCGAATATTTGGTTATGGCGAAATGAATACATCAATAATATATTAATATATTAATAATATATTTGTTCCAAATATATAACATTTTCTATTTGATATGACGTGTTGACAGTTAACAAATTATTTTAAATTTAAAGTTTGATATACTTGGGGCAAATATATATTCGTTTTGCCATAAGCAAATATACGTATATCAACAGTAAATATATCTTCTCTCACTGAATTTCGTTCGAGGGGAGCTGAGGTGATTTTTACTTGAAATAAATTCAACTAATTCGAAAAGTAAAATGTTGGTAGAAAATTACGAAAATTTCTAAAATTCTCGGAATTTTTAATATTTTTTGATATCTCTGAAATTTCCAAAATGGTTGAAATGCTTGAAATTGTCAAAATTCTCTGGACTTTTGAAATTCTCAAAATATTCTAAATTTTGAAGATTTGTGAAGTTGTTGAAAATCTTGAAATGTTCGAAATGTTCGAAATTATCAAGTTTCTCAAAGTTTCGGAAATTCGTTGAATTTTCGGAATTTTAGTATTTATGGAAGTAATGTAACTTTTCAGAATTTCCAACACTTTTTCAAATCTCTGAAATTTCTGGAATTTTTGAATTCTGGAAAGTTCGAAAATTCCTGAAAGTTAAAAAATTTTCAAAATCCCATAAAGTTTAAAATTTGTCAAAATAATCGAAAATCTTGAAATACATCAAAAATGTTACAACTAAACAGAAGTTTCTTGAAATTTGAGAAACTCTAAAATTTTTACAGATTTAAGAATTATGAATACTGCCTTAATTCGCAAGATTTTCGAAACTTTTTAATCTCTGAAATTACTGAAAATTGTTGGAATTCTGAAAATTGTCAAAATGCTAAAAACTTTCGAAGTTCTCTGAATTCTTAACAATCTCGAAATGTTCCAAATTATCAATTTTCTCGAAATGTGAAGAATTCGTAAAATTCGAGTTATTTCGAGAGTTATGAAAATATTGTGAATTTTCAGAATTTTTGGAACATTTACAAATCTATGAAATTTACCCAAATTTTGAAATTCTCGAACTTTTCCAAATTCCAATAACTTTTAAAATCCTCAAAATACTTTAAACTTTAAAAACTCTCAAAATTGTTAAAAATTTTGAAATGTTAAAAATATTCCAAATTATTACGTTTCTCGAAATGTCAGAAATTCGTAAAATTCTCGTAATTTTTAAAACTTTTTTCAAACTTGGAAATTTTCTAAATTGTTGAAATTTTAAATATTTTATAATCTCTAAAAATGTGTAAAATCCTCAAAATCTCCTCAACTCTGAAAATTCTCGAAACTGTTGAAAATCTTGAAATGTTGAAAATGTTAAAAATGATCAAGTTTCTCGAAAACGTTGACATTGTGAAAATCAGTATTGTTTTACTATTTTTTTCGAAACATAGTTTTTTGCAATGTGCTAGATTTGTCAAATTTTCCAGAATTTCGGAGGGGGCTGAAGTCCACCGTGAAATTCGGGAAAATTTAAAAAATCTGGCACATTGCAAAAAAGTATATTTTGAAAAAAAATATTAAAATGATATTTATTTCCACAAGTGTCAAAGTTACCGAGAATTTTGAATAATTTTGAACATTCGCAACATTTCAAGATTTTCAACAATTTGGCAAATTTTCAAAGTTTGGAGTATTTTCAGAATTTCAAAAGTCTAGGGAATTTTGACAATTTTAAGAATGTCAAAAATTTCATGAATCCCAGAGATTTTAAAAAGTTTCGAAAATTCTGAGAATTCAGAAAGTATTCATAATTCTCTAATAAAAATTCACTTCTTGAACTAGCTGAATTAAGTTCGAGTAAAAATCACCTTAACCCCCACCCGAATGAAATTTCTCGCTACGCCCTCGATAGCCATTAATTCATAACCATTTTGACATCCAAATTTAATTTATAACTAGTTTCAGGCAAGAGTGTAGGCAAGATTTTGATCAGGGAGGGACATTTTGTTTTCTGTACGAAATTATAGATTTTTGGAGTTTTACCGACTTACGGAGTAAAATAAGTGTTTAGAATTAGTAAATTTCGGGAGACTTTGGAATTTTTCAAGTTCTGAAAATTTTGAAAGTTTTAAATATTTTCAAAGTGAAGAAAAGTTAAAATTTCTAGTGTTTTGAAAATTTTAAGTACGTACGAATTTTGAAAAATTTCCAAGTTTTATACCTAGAAGCTCCGAGAATTTTAGATTTATTAAAGTTTTGGAGATATTAGAAATTTTGAGGTTCTAGAGAATGTCGAAGTTTGAAGAAATTGGAAAATTTTTAAATTTAGGAGAATTCCGAAAAATTGTCAAGTTTCGAGCTTGTATATTATAAAGTTTCGGAAATACTGAAATATTTGAAATTTTGAATAATTCCAAAGTTTTCAGAAAAACTAAAATTTTCCAAGTTTCGATGAAAAGTTTGTCGAATTTTAAAGCTATGAAGCATTATAAAATTCCAAAGTTTTCGAAATTGTTGAAATTTTGAAAATATCTATTAAAGTTTTTAGAATTCGAGTTTTTGCAAAAATGTAAACATTTTCAAAGAATTTTGAGTTTCAAAAGTTATCACGCTCGCTCAAATTTTCTCAGGTTAAAAATACACAACTTTTTTGGGGGAACACTGGAAATGAAATTCTAAAGAGTTTTCTCAGTTTGCCATCAATTTCTGTACTTCGTTATGCAGTGAAGAATTTTTTTGATTGATCAAATTTACATTCGTCGATAATAATTAGATGATTTTGAGCATTTGTGGAAATTTCCATGAAGCCCAATGAAGCATAGTAATTTTGATTCTTATTAAAATCATCAAAATTCTTACGAAATTTCGAATTTTCTTATAAAATTATTATAATGTTCACGATTTTTATGTAACATCACAAAAACTTGTTAAAGGTCGCCCCATAAGAATAGTAAAAATGAGGAGAATTTCATAAGGTACGCTCGTTCCAATTTTCTCAAGTTAAAAATACACAATTTTTTTTGGGGAACAATGGAAATGAAATTCTAAAAAGTTTTCTCGATTTTGCAATCAATTTCTGTACTTCATTACGCAGTGAAAAATTTTTTTGATTGACCAAATTTAAATTCGTCGATAATAATTAGATGATTTTGAGCATTTATGGAAATTTCCATGAAGCCCAGTGAAACCTAGTAATTTTGATTCTTATAAAAATCATCAAAATCTTACGAAATCTCGAATTTTCTTATAAAATTATTATAATGTTCACGATTTTTATGTAACATCACAAAAACTTGATAAAGGTCGTCTCACAAGAATAGTAAAAATCATGAGAATTTCATAAGGTCGTTTTCTTCCGAAAAAATCCGAGATTTCACAAAAGAATAGAAATTTCTACGGAAGAACGTATAAAATGTTTCGCGGTTCTTTCTAGGTTGCGTTGAAGCATGAAGAAAAAAAGCCCGCAAAAGTAATGTCTGCATCCTAAAATAATTACGTGTCATTTTCGTGTGCTGATTTCTTGAGCCGATTAGAATGTTGACTCTCCGGACGGAGGCACAAAGAGAGAAGACAGCGAAGTGAAGAAGATAGGGAAAGAAGGGTAAATGCATGGTCTGGAGAAAACAGCTCCGTAACCAGGAATATATTTATTTCCTTATATTTTCAATTTATTCATAAATTTACCGCTAACATTGGTTAGAAGATTATTCTTGCACTAGTTGTAGAATGCACTATTATTTTTAATAATTCCCAAGTTCAGAAAAGCTGTAATTTTCTAAATTTCGATGTATTCCGAAGTTTTGACGCATCTCGAACGATTTCGATGTTTTCGAATTTAGTAATTATTTTTGAAACTTGTGCAGTTTTCAATCTCAACAATTTTGAAGTTTTGTTCAAAGACTTATGAAATTCCACACTTTTAAAGAATCACGAAATTCTGATGAAGCTTCGAAAATCTATAATACTGAAGTTTCAAAATTATAACTTCTAAATTCTAACTTTCTCAGTATTTTCCGATTCTTCACAAAAATTATAAATTTTCGGAAACTTTCATGATTTCCGAGATCTTCAAAATTCTCAAAGTTTCTGGAACTTTAAAAATTTCCAAAATGACTATAATTGTTTAAATCACTGAAATTGTTGGAATTTCTGAATTCTTTTTTTTTTTTTTTTTTTTTTTTTTTTTTTTTTTTTTTTTTTTTTTTATTTTTTTTTTTTTTTTTTTTTTTTTTTTTTTTTTTTTTTTTTTTTTTTTTGAATAACTTCAACTTTTGAAAATTGACGATATTTCTAGAATTGTAAAAAATCCAAAATTCGGAATTTTCAAAAATTCCATAATCTTTCAAAGTTTCGGACTATTCAAAATTTTTTAATTTTTGTCAAAAATAGTAATTTTGAAGTTTCTAATTTTCTTAATTCACATCTAATTTCACAAAAGTTCAGAAGTTCAAAATATTGAATCTTCGAGATTTCAAAGCGCACATATCTTTCCATTTTCAATGTTCTACTCATTTCAATTACAAAAGCAGCCCGTCTTTCTAAAATTTCGGGAGGGGTTTCAACCCCTAAACCCCCCCCCCCTCCCCCTTCTGCGTTAGCCCCTATCATACTCCAAAACCCGAAGTCTTTAGGTCAAAACCAAAGAGGTGGAAACAAAATAACATAATTAAATAAAACACACAATAATATTTCAAAAATTAAAGATTTAAATTTAAAACAATTCAATAAATTTATCCATAAATTTAGTTCCTTTCGTCCGATAAATTTAAATCGATAAATTTGAATAAATTTGAATTTAAACATACAATTAAATCTGGCTCACACCGATTTTAACTCAAAGCAAGTAACCCTACATCTATAATATTCATAAACCCAAATTCCCGTAAATCCTCCCAGATGGAACCCCAAAAAGAGGTTTTTTCTCGCGGGGAAATGGTTCGCTGGTTACGGCTGTGGAAGGAAAAAAAAGGAGATCAGAGCAGCGGTTCCGGTTTTACCTTCTCGCTGCAGAGCTGGGCCTGCTGCTGCTGCTGCTGCTGCTGCTGCTGGTTGTTGGTGGTGGCTTTGATCGGCGTGCTATGGGCATTTCCGTTTTCCTGATTGAGCCTCGCGCTCGAGTTGAGCAGGGGGCTTTTGCTCGAGCTGTGGTCGCCCGGGAGAGGGGGCCCCCCCGCCGACGTTTGTCCCGGTGTCGGCGTTATCGGCTTGCCGCCTTTTATCAACTCGACTATCTCGTCTGCCTCTCTCGACAAATCGCCGTCCGGCCTGAACGGGTTGTCCCATCCACTGTCCACGCTGCAACACGCACGAAAAACGACCGCAAGCGGCCCTTCAAACGGACGTTTTTTTTCCCAATGGGAGATTTCGACGGGTTCGGGTTGACCTTGGCATTCAGGGTTGAGTACAAGTCTCTTATGCTTGTCCGAAAAGGGGGATCAAGACTTCGGAGCTTCAAGATTACTTTGGGAATTCAAGAATTGCGAATGCCCGCAACTTGGGAAATTTTGGCATTACTGGAACTTCGATGATCCTGAAACTCGTTTTTTTTTTGACTTCGAAACTTTTTGAAATTTTTGAATTAAGACTTGATTGGGAATTTTGAAATTATACAACTTCACAATTTCAGGATTTGAAAATAGATCGATATTTTAAAATGATTCGAAGCTTGAAAAGGCTTTGAAACTTGGGAATACTTCGTGACTTCAAGATAGATGGAAGCTTGAAAATAATTCGAAACTTGAAAATACTTCGAAACGTCGAAATACTTCGCAACTCCAACATTCATATCTTAATCATTTCGAGACTTTTAAGCTTTCGCACTTCCAACATTCAAAAATTACGAAACTCCACAACTTCAGAAATTTCGGAATTTTGAGAACTTTGGAAATCCTAGAACTCGACATTTTTTTGACTCTGAAACTTTTGGAAATTTCAAAATTGAGACTTCATAATCCTCAGGAACTTTGAAAGTGTAAAACTTCACCACTTCAGAATTTGAAAATACATCGATATTTTAAAATAATCCGAAGCTTGAAAAGGCTTTGAAACTTGAAAATACTCTGTAACTTCAAAATACATCGAAACTTGGAAATAATTCGAAACTTGAAAATACTTCGAAACGTCGAAATACTTCGGAACTCCAACATTCATATCTTAATCATTTCGAGACTTCTAAGCTTTCGCACTTCAAACATTCAAAAATTACGAAACTCCACAACTTCAGAAATTTCGAAATTTTTAGAACTTTGAAAATCCTAAAACTTGACATCTTTTTGACTTCGAAACTTTATGAAATTTTCAAATTAGACTCTATAATTATCAGGAACTTTGAAATTATAAAATTTCACAACTTCAGAACTTGAAAATACATCGATAATGCAAAATAATTCGAAGCTTGAAAATACTTCGAAACGTCAAAATAATTAAAAACTCCAACATTAATATTTCCAACCATTTCGAGACTTATAAGCTTTAAAACTTCAAACATTCAAAAATTACGAAACTCCACAACTTCAGAAATTTCGGAATTTCTAGAACTTTGACAATCCTAAAACTCTACATCTTTTTGACTCCGAAACTTTTTGAAATTTAAAAATTAAGACTCCATAATCCTCAGGAACTTTGAAATTGTAAAACTTCACAACTTCAGAACTTGAAAATACATCGATACAACTAAAATGAAAATGAAAATACATCGATAAAAAAAATTACGCAACATTGACGGTAAACGCGAAATTTTTAACGCGCCGTCAAATGTACTCAAGGCGCGTATTTACTTCGCGGCGTTGCCTCGAAATTACGTCAGCGTTTATTTCAGGCGTATTTACTTCGCGGCGTTGCCTCGAAATTACGTCAGCGTTTATTTCAGTGCGTTACATCTTTCTTATTTTCGTACCCCGCGCACTCGCGTGCGTATCTTTTGACGAACGGAATTTCGATTCGAGCGACCGTAGCGAATTACCTCTATGGATTTACGGCCTCGCGAGCCCAGACGCGGCGCTTATCGAATTTTTCGCGAAAATCAAAGAGCTTTCATTTCGCATTTCTGCATTTTCAAGAGGTTGCGTTTCTTTCTTTTATTTTCAAGTTTTTTTTTTTTTTTTTTTTTTTTTTTTTTTTTTTTTTTTTTTTTTTTTTTTTTTGTTTTTTTTTTTTTTTTTTTTGTTTT
>JAPYZK010002563.1:13825-31722 GCA_030522785.1 Platygaster equestris | reverse complement strand
CCGTCAACATCACGTGCAGAAATCATAATGGCGATGACGAAACGGGGAATTGCGTAACCGAGGTTCGCGGTGAAGAACACGTTTTCCCGTGATGAGCCGCCGGCGGTCACATTTTCCGGCATAAATCTCGCACGCGAATCGAGTCATGCACGTGTGCAGGCAAACGTAACGCGGTGAATCCGCGGATCCTCTGGGTGCGGCTTTGACCTTGCGACTCTAATTATCGTAATTGCGCCCGTCAGCCATGATTCACAGAGCGTGTCAAAATGAGAGACTTTTCGACCGCGGCAATTCTAATAAGACGCTTCGTCGCGGCTAATACTACAAATTAAACGGAGGCGACTCGTCTTTCCGTCACGTGCGTCATCTCTTTGTCCCTTTAACGCTGTTTGTCGTCGACGCCCACGTCACTTTTTGCCATTCCCGTGTTCAACAACTATAATTGTTTTTGTTAATTTCATAATTGCTGCGGGTATAAGTGATTCCGAGAGCCACGGTCATTTAGGAGCACTAGTTATGTTTCCATGTGTAGTTATGAGTCCATTACCGCAAAATTTGAGGTTTTTTCTACATTTTTCAATTTCGAAATGATCATTATAAGGAAGGCCAAAGTAGAGAGCACGTGAAGATGGATCGAAGCGTAGGGCGCGAGAGTCGGAATCCGCCCGGGTGTTACGTTTGCTTATGAAACGATAAATTTTTCCCAAATTTCAATATTTTCGATCGGAAAAAATTACCTCGCTGCACAGTTTTGCGGCAGACCATTTTCTCATGGGAATATGGGTACTGCGACAGCGTGGACTCGCAGTCTTTCGTGTGGAAAAGTTTGTGGTGTTCCGTGTTGTTCATGGGGTCGCCGCATTCAGGGCTCATGTCCGAAGAACATTGCCAACACCTCAGGGACGTACCTAAAAAAAAGCAATATCGCGGTCACGCTCGATTTCCCTCGATTTTATACATCGAGATATAAATAAGGAGCTGGAAAATCTCCGAAGCCATTGAGACGAGGAATGTGTGCCAGTGATTTTTTTGTGCCTCGCGCGCTCTGTTTTATGTCCGATGGAAAAATAGGTCTCTTTGCGTTGCGTAATCACGCTTTCGCGAGGCGCACATCGAGATTTTCAAAGCGCGTGATTCACGCGGTGCGTTACGTTCTCAAGGAAGCTGCAAATTACGAGGTCTCGAAATGTCCGAAAAACAATTCGAACATAAAAGACGATTGTTTGAAGGAGAAAAAAAATTTTTTTTCAGGAGACCTGGGTTTTGTTTGGAGAACAATGGGGGGAGGAATAGTGCGAATTTTTATGAGGATTGCTAAAAAAAGTGAGAAAATGCTTTTTGTTATGGGAAATGCATTTTTTCATAAAGATGAGGAAAAAGAATAGACTGTGATGAGAATTTGGGTTTCGTAATTTACGAATTTGCATGTTCCGGAAAAAATATCTTCCGACGTAATTTTTTTAAACTCTAAAATTGGAAATCATTCCAAAAATTTGTAACATTCTAGTGATATCCAAAAATAAACAGAAAAAGATATAATGATGGATAAAATAACTTGGAATGTGAAATCGGGAAATTTGAACTTATTATCGTCAGGTTTTTATCATTAAACACTCCGGAATTCGAAAGCTCGAAAATGTCTAAGTTGGACGTTTAAATCTCGAAGTTTGAAAATCCAGAAATGTATTAGTCGCTCGGGAAAAACAAACGAAATTTATGTTCGATGCAAAATGTGTAAAAAATTTCCATCGAAGTTAAACAAATTATTCTTCGCTTCGAAGTATGAACTAAACTCTATTTTTGCATGTTCAAATGACACTTCTCGTTTTTTTATGATCCTCATTCAATTTGCAAACTATTTTTTGCATTGTTTTCAAGCAAAAGCGGAAATTTCGCAAGATTCTGTCATGTCAGCGATTTTATCTCATTTCGCATAAAAGTGCGCGATCACAACTCCAATTATTTTTCTCAGATTTCTGGATTACTTTTTGCATGTTTAGAAAACATAAAATTGGCTGCACGTTTTCGAAAATGTATATAATCTCGATCCAATGTTAGATTTTCCTGATTATTTTCGTGACTTGAGCCAAATTTTTTCCGTACTCATTTTTTTCCTTGCGAAATTTTTTTTTATTGTTCGTATTTTTCATCATCTGGCTTTTCAACTTGATTTCCTCAGCTCGAGGGAGGCTCAGGAAAATCGGTAATTTTACACGTTGTTGATATAAACTTTGCGAAATTATTTCTTGTTTTCTTTTTCATGAATATACGTTACTCAGAAATTGTAAACACTTCGTAACAATATACCTTTCGTCTGAATAGTGTTTTCCAATTTTTCACCAACTTCGTAAAATGTGCAAACTTATTTTGCGCGTCATTTTCTAGCAAAAGTTATGAAACTGCGCATATTTCTGCGATTAAAAATCCGAAGGATTTTTTCCAGTCTGAATGGCGCTATTATGAGTCAAATTAACTCTATCGAATCTGCAAAATCATTATGTGAACTGTTTTTGTAAAAAAAGAACTCGAAGAATTTATCCATGAATATTATCTTGCATTTTTTACATTTCGTGTGCATTAAATTGAATGATAGAATGTTTGAAATGATTTCAAGTGATTTTTTGGTTCTGGAGTCAAATTAACGATTTCAGTTTCTCAAATTATTGGAAGAAAAATTCACACGCTATTCTTACGATTTCGTATAATGGTACAGTGTTCAAAATTTCTGAGCATTTCCAAAATTATAATTCATCACATCCAAAAAACAAAATAAATAAACCCAGCCTCCTCTAAATTTCATCTCAGAAAACCTTCCAGTGAAACAAGTGCAAAAGTTCAATTCGCAATGTGGTTACTACAATTGTCGCAATTACAAACAATTTCACGGAACTTCAAGTTTCAATACGATTACGACTCTATAAACAATGTCGGGAATAAAAAAAATTTAATAACCCAGACTGAACCTTCACATCGCGAACCACTAAGAATAACAAAACGAAAAGTTGAAATTTTTTGTAACTTACAATTTTTGTTACAATTTTCACACAAATAGATGCAATACCCCGAAAAATTCTTGTACACAAAATTCACTGAATTCAGTGAACTTCACTAACTAAAATCATAGAAAACTACCTGATTGGACAAGATTAAGCACGAGAAAAACCGCCAAAATCCACTTCGCGTTGTTTATCACGTTAAACGTTTCCATGCTGAAGAAACGAGTGCGAAAATAAAGGGGAATCGACGAGAAGCACGAGAAAGCCCTCGTGGAATGAAGGGAGTGTCAGGTTTCAAAGACGAGGACCCTCGAAAAGAGAGGTTTCCCGGGACGTTGGTGGTCGGTTACTGGCGGAGACGTTGCTGCTGTCACTTCGCGGTTCTCTTCCTAGTTGCAAAAAATATTGCGTAGCGTACCCCACCTCGGACCCGCGACTCATGCGACTGCGAAAAAGCCTCGCTTGCCGATAAGAAGCCATGAGACCCACAAGAAGACAGAATAATCGCAAAAAAGACAAATGACTCACTCGCTGATTTTGTAATTGGAAACTTTTTTGTTTCACGATTGTTTTGTGGAGGTGTTTTCGTGGATGAGTAAGAACCCTGGAAATAATTCGAGACTGAAGGTTTGGAAAGTTAATCAGGTTTCGTGATTTTACGGGATCGTTAAACTGTCATTAGAGATAATGGTGATTATGATGATTATTATTATTATAAATTAAATTACATAGGCAGCAGCCAAATGGCTGATAGGCCCGACCCGACAATTTTATGAATGTACATTATAATAACATTTACATTAATTATATGTAGTATTAATGTTATATAGTAAGTAAAAATGTGAAATCCTGGTTATTTGATCATCGCCTTTTGACCCAGTCATCATATTGATTTTGGAATTGGTTGATTGGTTTTAATTAGTTTTTTGATGTTTTTTCGTTGTTCATCTTTTATGGATGACGAAAAACTTCAATGAATGGTGAACAATGATATAAACAATTTTTGAGGAATAGAAGAACAATGGTGTATCCTAAATAAGTTACGAAATAAAATGAATGTGTGGGGGGGTGGGGGGGGGGGGGGGGGGGGGGGGGTGGGATTATTGAAAATCTTACGTAATAATAATATATCTAAAAATTTCAAAAGTTCTCAGCAATTATGAACGATCCAGGAGTATTTCTGTAAATTTATAGACATTTTGACTTCTTTTCCGGATATTTTGAAAATTAGTCATAACCTTGAGTAGCCTTGGAATTGTTAGAAATTTACGATGATTTCAGTATTTCGTCGATGATTTATTTTTCCATCAAGACTTCTTCCAGAATATTTCAATAGTTCTAGTGTTTTTCGCCAAATTTGTAATTTTTAAGAATTAAGAAAATTTTTGAAAACCTGTTTCCTAGTGTTTACGAAAAATTCTGCTAATTTTCACGTATGTTCAGACTGTTTTATTTTCTTACAAATAATTTTTTTAACAGTTCAGAAATATCGGAGCATTTTTCAACGTTACTAAGAATTAGGACAGATTCCCAGAAATTCAAAAAAGCAATCAACATTTTGTAAAGCTCCTAAATTTTTGAAAATTCACGACGACTTCTAAATCATTCATATCTTACGAGAATTTATGTGAATTTCAAGAAACAAGCAAAGAAAAGAAAAAGGTATACACAAATCGTAAAAATGTATTCAAGTTGCAGAAAACTAAAAAAATGATATGAAATCAAAAAATTATGAAATGATCAGTCAAATGTTCCGGAATTTCGTCAGTTCAGGGTGATAAATTTTCAGAGATTCTAAAAAAAAATTGAACTAGAGATTCGTCAAAAATGTGCGTAAAACGTCTTACGTAACTTGAGCATTCAAAAATAATCAAAAGATCCAATAAATTCATGAAACATCGATTTCTCACACATTTCGAAGTATGAATTAATTCATCAGTCATCAGCTACACTATTAATCCAATCAAATCAAATTTTATTCTACATTTCTCTCAGCAAGTATAACCATAATTTCAATTAAGGATCATTCAATCATGAATTCACATTCCATAAAAACGAGAAGCGTGGAAAAGCTACCGTTCATCTAAATATTCCAGAAAATAAAAGCTTCAATTTGTTACTCACCCCTAACTATCATCGTTATCTAAATGACCGTTCGCAAAAATAATGATTCATTTGAGTGGCTCATCAATGACTGTACCGACGCAACGAACTCTAATAAGCGACATAAATTATTCATACGTGACTATACCTATGATCGTAACTCAATAATTACCGACTCCAATTCGATAAGTAAACACGTTATTAGAAACGTGCAGTGGACGTGCAGTGGTAGATGAAAAAATATGATGTACCTACACTCGTTGTTTAGTAGAATCTGTGGAAATCGCACAACGAGAGCTTACTTTGGTCATGGCAGAATTACGTGCAATGCGATCGGAATAATGAGTCACGTCTTTTGTTGGTATATCGCGGATGGGATGAAATTAGCACTGTTTGGGGCTTCATTTCCTTTCGGGGTTTTTCATCTCTGCGTGAATTCCATTTTGTATTTTTATTTGTTTCTTTGTTTTTTGAGAGAATTTTAGTTTCTCCTTTCTAAATTTTTGGTTTTGAATGTTTAGCAGTTGTTCGTAAATGCGAATACAAACGTTTGAAAAAGTATAATTCCAATAAGTGTTCTATGTAAATCGAAAAAGTATCAAAATCCATACGTATTTCAAGCATTCAAAAATCGTAAAATCATGAGACTTTAGAAGTTTAAAACTATAAAATTTCGAACTATGTAAATTCGAATTTTGAGAATCTGAATAGTCTCCGGAATTCAGATAAACAATTTTTATATATACATCGAAAATGACTTAATTGTTTTTTAATTTACATTACCAATTTTGACTAAAGTGAAAATCTTCAGAAGTTTAGAGGAGATTAAATTTCGAAACTTTTGGGAATTTCGGCAAACTTCGAGAATTTCGGAAAGGTCAGAGCATTTTTGATGATTCGGGAATACAAAATTTTCCGAAACTGTTGATAATTTTTAATTTTGTGTAATTTCAGGGAATACATAAAATTAAGACAAATTGAGAAATGATTTCAAAAATTTTGTTTGAAATTTTTAATGATTCCGTTTATCGGAAAATTTTGAAAATTTACGGGATTTCAAAAGATTTCTCAAAATTTTCAATAATTTCGTATAGGTATTTCAAAAATATGGCAAATTTTAGAACATTTCCGGAGAATTTGGGTGTTTGAAAAACTTGTTGCTCATGTCCGAAATTTTTGAAAATTGTTCAGAACTTTGGCAGTTCACACATTTTTGGAAACTTCGAACATTTTCAAATTTTCGGCAATTTTTAAAAATTATGTACTTCCAGTATTTTTAAATTTTTGAAGATTACATGAATTTGTGAATTTTTCGAATATTTGTGAATTTAGGAAAATTTGGAAGTTTGGAAATTTCTCGAAAATTCCTAAGATGGTGCATATTTTGAAAATCTAAAAATCATTACAAATTTTCAAAATCTTGGGATTTTCCACGATGTCGAATACGAAGATTCCACAATAATTGTTGAGACTTAGAAAACTTTTTTAATTTCCGTGATTTTTTAAGTATTCTAAAATTCCAAAATTTCTCAAAACTTTCAAATTTCTGAAGAAGTGTAAATTTTAGTCATCAATCACAATCGGTAACTAAGATTCGAAAATTTCAAAATCTACAGATTTGAATGGAAAACACTCGTAAATTGCGAATTTCGAAATCAGTTATATTTGAAACTTCGTCCTCAAATTCAGTTTTCCAAAACCGAACCTTCGGATAAGCGATCATTTATTTATAGAAATCCGATACGTGGCAAACAAAAAGTGACGCTCGTTTTTGATCAGCGATGAGTCGGGCAATAAAGAGCGCTCGCGACCGGAAAAGCCAGTTGACCGTGCAGCAGTTGGAAATTAAACGTCTTCATGAATGGAGTTTGCAGCTCGTCAGTGGGGTCAAATCCTGACCCCACAACACAATATTTTTCACTCAGCCTCGTGGCTCATTCCGAATTAATTATGCGCGCCTCCTTCAAAGGCTCCCGAAGCAGATAAGACGTAATCGGGAAAATAATTGGCAGAAATTTACATTGTTTAAGTCGTAGAATAATTTGTTCAAACCAGCTGTCTTACTCATACTGGAAATTCAATGATAAGATCGAAAAATCTGGTAATAAGGGGGGGTTGGAAAATTTCAAGAACCTGGAAAAGTTTATATTTTTCGAATACATTCGTCCCTCGATTTTGTGCAGCCCACTTTTCTATCTGTAAATAATAATTAAATTTGAAGTTCACAAAATCGAGGGTAGAGTGTACAAGAACAAAATTGGATTCCGAATTCATGAAGTAATTTAATATAAAAGATCGTAATTTATGGCCATAGCATCGATTTCCAATATTTTTTCAGTAAGCTTTCATAAGTAAATGAAAAAATGTTTTTTTATTCGATGATTCTGATAATTTGTACTTTTAATTGGGGAAAAATACATTTTCTAATAAATTTTACGAGGTAATGCAGTATTTGAAAGTACTGAAAACCAATGAAAATACCAATAATTCTATTAAAGCTGAATGGGAAAAAAGTCCAGTCGAATTGCAAGCGCGACTGTTGCAAAAACTGCACTGGATTTCCGCGTCCTTATTTCCGATATCGCAGTAGTTTCCCACTTTTTCCGATGGCACGCATCCTCGTACAGTGACATGTACGTTTTTATCTGGAAATACGTTCGTGACTGAAATGCGAAATCGCAAATGGAATTTCGATGGGAATCTGATTTTCCGCTAATTTTCGGGATTTTTAAACAGTGAGATTTTTCATGTGAAACCATCAATTTTTTTAAATTCACTTCTTCATGAGATCGAAATTTTCAGTGATTTTGGGTTTTAACGAAAATCTCAAAAAATTGCATTTATTTTTGACAATTTTTATGATCGTTGAAATTGACTGTACTTCGAGAATTATTTTTTCAAAAGCGCTAAAATAATCTTGGAGATTTCTACTGAACTTTCAGTGCTTCGACAAAAAACTACGAAATATTATTTCAAAACAGTTTGTAGTCATTTAACGGACAGTCATCGAAAATAAAAAACGAGAAATAATATAAACTCAGGAAATAAAATAACTTGGAATCGATTTTCCTAAGTCTGAATCAGTGAAATATTCACTGATTGAATGAAATTAGTAAGAAATTCATCGCGCAATCAGTATAAAATTAAGTCAATCATTCGATTAATGATTTGCTACTACAAATACCTTAGCCAAGTTAAACTGGTTTAAGTGTGAAATAATACTAAATAATTAAAAAATTGAGCTGTTGAAAAATTTGCAATAACATTTTTTTACATTTTGTTAACAAAAATTATCATAGTTCTTCAAAGTGACCTTTTGCATTGCAAAAAGCTTGGATAAAATGTGAAAAGTAGTCGAAAAATCTTGGTTCCACAAAAATTCCAGCCCCTCAACGGGTACGTGCCTGTTCCTAAGTTTGTTTAGAAATTATATAAACAGGAAAACTCACAAACTATGACGCTCTTCAAACAAAGACTGCTTTCGTTACGAGGACAAGACACCAAATTACGAGCCGAGTTCGCAATAAACGGATCGTTGCAATCCTTTGTGTGTCCGTTTTCAATATGGACGTTACATTCGTAACACGAGAGCTGGTCACCTTTATTTTTGCCTACATCTTCGAAGTACGTAAAATTTTCAGAAAATGAAAAAATTCACGCAAAATTTAGATACTTGATACGAAATCATTGATAATCACGAGTTGTGTTTTGAATTCAGCAAATGAAAAGGAATTTTCGAAAAAAAGTTCTCATTATTTCATAAACTGAAGAAACACAAAAATGGAAATAATATTTTGTTGCGACTTGATTAAATTGCACTTTTTCGATGATTATGTAATTTTTTCAGGTAGGATTTTAACAATGTTACACCGGATAAGTTCCCTCTGCTGACTAAATGAGTAGAAAAAGTAATTACTCACTAAACACTACAATAATTAGAAGTAATTCCAGAAACTTCGTCTTGATTGAATTCATTCCAGTTCGCGAGAAGATCACTAATTGCGAACTTATTCCGCAGGGTTGAGTTGGCAAGTGATAAGAATTATTTGAAAAATGATAAGGATTGTTTAGAAGTGCTCTCGAGAGCTTCTGATTTTTTTTAACAATTGGAAATATTGACTTCCTTACTACTCATGCCAAGTTGACTTGAGAAACTCAACACTTGGAAAAAATTTCGAAAAATTGTATATTTTGCAACGAGAGTACGCAATTTTTCCACTTTGTAGAATACGCGAGTCGAGATTTTAGAGCCGTTTCAACCAGCTTTAAAATTCTTCGACTTCATTTGATGTACTTTCAACTTCTTCGACTTCACTTGATGTAGTTTCATCTTCTTGGACTTATTTCTGACTTCATTTGATGTAGCTTCAACTTCTTCGGCTTCATTTCGACTTTACTCTCGAATTCCTAAAATCGCGCTCCAACCTACTTTCAACGTCGACTTCTTTTGGCGTACTTCGAACTTTTCCAACTTATTTCGACTTCATTTGATGTAGTTTCACCTTCTTGAACTTATTTTCGACTTATTTGTTGAAACATTTTGACAATGAAGTCGAAATAATTTGAAGAAGTTTGCAGCCGAAGGAGTTGACATACTTTGGCGTACTTTCAACTTCTTCAAGGTATTTCGGCTGAGGTATTATTGTGTAGATTTCAGAAAGTTTGGGAACTCGGAAAATTACCGAGATGTTATGAATTTTTGAGATTTTCAAAAATTCTCAAATTTCTAAAATTATCAATTTTGGAAATTTTGCAAAATCTCAAAATTTTGAAATTTTTCAAGTTAAATAAAATTTTAAAAAACATGTTGAAATTATCACAAATTCTGAAAATTTTCCAAAACTGGTGCGAACATATTTTCAAAAACAGTGCACACAGTAACGGTTAATAACGGTCAATAACGGTTATTTTCGGCTGCATTTCAACTTATTTGAAATTGAAATGCAGCCAAAGACGTTGACTTACTTTGACGTACTTTCAACTTCTCCAAATTACAGAAAAACTCGTCGTATTGTCGCTATTTCCATCTTTGTCGCCTATCGTATTGTCGTATTGTAAAACCGGTTTTACAATTGGACAATACGACAGGCGACAAAGATAAAGATAGAGACAATATGACGAGTTTTAGTGTATTTCGACTTATTATTGTGTAAATTTTAGAAAGTTTGAGAACTCGGAAAATTTCCGAAACCATAAAATTTTGGAAAATCTCAAAATGTTGAAATTTTTCGAGTTAGATAAAATTTTGGAAATCTTGTTAAAATTTTACAAAACTGGTACGAACATATTTTCAGAACGGTTACTTTCGGCTGTATTTCAACTTACTTAAATCGAAATGCAGCCGAAAAAGGTGAAATAAGTCGAGCCTCGTTTACACTTCAACTTTTTCGACTCTAGACAAGTTGAAATGACATCAAATAAAGACGAAAATAGGTTGAACTCGACTGTACTTCAACTTCTTCAGCGTGAATTGATGTAAAAGCGACATTATCTACACATCATTTCACTCCGAAAAAGTTGAAATACAGTCGCCTCTAGTTAATTTGCCGCGTCCGGGACCGTAGGGGAGGATTTTATGGCACTCCCCACTCTCGCGCACTCTCGAGCTCGACGCGATTTATTTCGCTCTCTTTTTAATTTGTCGCGTGGCAATTTATTTTGCTCTCTATATAATTTGCCGTGCGCATCAGTACAAATAATGATCCAAGTCTCTGGTAGAAATGGAAATTTTTAACCTCCTGAACAAAAATATCCCGAATAATTTTTCGGAAAAATTGTTATCTTTTTTGTAATTAACAAATTAAGTTAAAAATTCACAAGTCAACATTTTTAGTACGAAAAAAATCATCTTATTACCATACAAATTGGCTCATTCTGAATCAAAAAGGTCCTTTTTACTTTTTACGTAGAATGCGTTGTTTTCGAATAAATAATGAATTCACAATCCGAAAATCGTGAAAATTACTATATTCCAATGGTTGTTATAAAAAAACCAGCGATTTTTCATTTTAGATTGATTCATCCCATTTTTACAATGAACGAAAAAAAAGTGCATTCGCTTAATATCAGGGTTTTAGAAAGTTCTGGAAAAAGCACTCTGGAACGTTCCAATTTGGAACGTTCCAACCCGGAGCGATCAAGAGAAAAGAATTTATAGCAGTATAATATGTGCTATGAATTCTTCGTCAAGAGATGTGTTATTATCCATTGTCACGAGTTCCAGATCGATTGAGCGTTCCGGACGGGTTGGAATGTTCCGGGTCGATCGGGCGTTCCGGAACGCTCGAACGTTCCGGATCGATCGAGCGTTCCGTAACCCTGCATAATATAACAAAAAAATAATGCAGTATTGGACAGTAGGTTTTATATAATTGGAAATGAGTCAAAAAATCGCGAACCTAATCATGGTTTTTTTATAACAACCGTTGAAGTATAGTGATTTTCACGATTTTTGGATTGTTTATGAACTACTTGCTCGAAAACAGCGCATTCTACGTGAAAAGTCAAGAGAATCTTTTGGCTTCAGAATGATTCAATTAATGGAATAATGATTTTTTTGCACTAAAAAAATTGACTTGTTGAATATTGACTTAATTTGTCAATTTAAACAAAATGGACCATCTTCCCGAAAAACTGGGTATTTTTTCGAAACTCCAATTTCCGCCAGGGTACTTGAGGCGACATGGTATGTTCAACAAAAAGTGGCTTGGATCAAAAACAACACGTTGAAAGATAAACAATTCTCGATGACCGGGCCGGCGCGGTCGTGGTGGGGGTAGGCTCGAGCGAGAATTGAGGGGAGCGGCAAATTAAAAAGAGGCAAATTAACTAGACGCGACTGTAACATTGTGTTGCATGGGACATTTATTTTCCCGTATAATTTAGTAGCATCTCAGCGAGAGATTGAAATTTTGTTCTCCCGGGAACTTGAAATTTCGACTTGGGTAGTCTCATTTTTTCGAAATCCACGTGAATAATGTCGATTACACCGTATATTTTTCAAACTTTTATTCGTCAATGCGTTTTTTTCGTCGTTAAATCAAATTTTCGATCGACGATAAGCTTTTGAAGCTTCTACAATGGTGCGTAAAAAAAGCTTCGATCGTACATTATTACGTCGAGAAAAAAAGTGCGCGACGTTTCTCGGGTAAATAGACACGTAATTTCTCCAATACGTCCACAAATATGCGTGATTTCATTTGCAACGCATTTCCGACGCTCAATAACGATAAAAAAGTGGAAAACTGGAAGATTTTCTCCTTTCAATAATTGTACAATATTTACACAAAAGTAATGGAAACTATTGTTCATGTAACATTGTTTAAGGCACACATTTTCCTCAATCTTTGGAAGCATAAATTTTCTGTATAAATGCAAAAATACCGAAATACTGTAATGGGCAGGAAATGCAACTTTCGGGATCTTTTGTAAAAACATAAAAAAAAATATATAAAAGTACTAAACCACGTAAGAAAATTATGCTATATCGAGTATGCGAGACAGTACTTCGTAATTGTTGCAGTTTTTGCTCGGAGTACTTATTTTTGTATGTAGGCAACATGGAGAGACAATGGACAGTAAGGAATCGGGACAAGGAGTTTTTTTTGCGTTTTCATGAAGGAATTTTCTGAGAAATGGTGTTTGGAAGTGAAAAATGCTTGTTGGTCATTATTGATGGGAACAATGGACAATTGAAATAGCTCACTGATTTCTTACTGCATTGTCGTTTAAGCGCTTAACATTGTGCGACATTGAATAGTTCGAAAACATTTTCCGCTTTTTGTTTCATCGGATTTGGAAATTTGTTTTTCCGAGTTACTAGAATATTATTTACCATGTTGGAAGTCCGGATATTTCATACAGGTATTTTTTTGAAGTAAACGAATTTCCAAAAAAATGGAGAAAAAAGTTTTTGATTTGTTGATTCGTCGTCAAATTACATTGAAAGATGAATTTAGGCGATTTCTATCAATTGGAGGATTCGACAGGAGTTTCGAAAAATTGTCTGTGTTGAGTTGAACATTTAAGAAAGTAGAGAATTTTTCGTCAGGGAATCGGAGTATAATTTAATTTTGTTATTACATGCAGGGGTGGGCGATACTATTGTTTTCTCTCTCGCACCGAACGACTGCTCATGTGAGAGAGAAAAGGACAGTTGCGTAGTTGCCCATCTCTAATTCCATGAGATATCACGCGAGTTCCAACTTTCGCACTTCATATAAAAAAAAGTTATAAACAAATTGAAAAATATGCAATAGTTAATTGCAAAATGGATTTCTGTTGCAACAAAAAATGTTGAAAAATTGTGACGCGGCTCAAAATTGAGGGAATTTTATAGAGAATAACATTTATTTGTAAATTTTTTCGCTATATATTACAGTTTCGCGTCAAACCAACGATTAATGCGTAAAAACACGGTTTTCCGATTTTGCAACTGAATTTTTAATTAAGCAAGCCGATCCAGTGGTTACCATTCGACTTTTCTATCATTGGATACACTCAGTAATCGATCTAACCAATAATATTGCTATCCTGAATTTTTGCAAGAATCAAAGACTTTTTGTCTAATATGACTGGCCTGAGAGTCGGAACTATTGTTCTTTTTATTATTGAATTTAAGATCATTTTCACAACTTTTTCAAATTATAAATCCTGTCGAATATGAAATTATTCATTAAATGAATTGGGGTTATGATTTTTTTGTGGATTCACTGCGATTTGGGATTGTTTATTTTCTAGATTTTGATTTTTGCATGATTCTAGTGTATTTCTGACGTTTTTTTATTTGTTAGACTGTAAATACATAACATATGCAAAGAATGAAAAATTATAGAAATTGAAAATTTTTAATTCGATTTCTTTGGATATTTTATTGCAATCTATTTAAATCTTTTTGAATTCGATATTTTGGTTACTATAAAATCGAGAAGTTAAAATTTTTTTTTAAATTTTAGAAACTTCTGAACAATTCTTCAAGTAGGTACGTGAATTTTGCAGATTGTACCAAAAGAACATCTATTTTTTATTGGAATTTTGATAAAAATAATGGTGGTTCCACAATTTTCCGATAGTTTTTCAAATTGGGAAAATTCAATTTTCAAATTGATAGAAATTGAGTCTTCAGTCTTTTTGAATCTAATACAAATCGAAAAATTAAATATTCAATCACGATGTATATAAGAATTGAATAATCCTAGAAAATGTAAGAAATTACAGACATTTCTATATTTTTGGAATATTTATGGTTTTTGGATGAAAATGAAGGTAATTCAAATACATTACAATTTAAGTGACGAAATTCAAAATTTATCGAAGCCAAAAAATAAAATTGTCTTCTACCAGAATCTGAATCTAGGCTGATGTCTACATGTTGTCTCAAATCCAAATTTTTCCTGTAAAAAAACACCATCCATTTATCCCCCCCCCCCCCTACAAAAATTCCTCATATATTTTCGGAATTGTCAAAATGTTAATGTCCAAAATTCTGCAATTCTTGATTCTTCTAAATTTTCCAAGAAAGAATTATTTTGTTGAATTTCGGTTCTAAAATTCCAAGATTTTCGATCTCAATTTTGTATAGTCAAGAAAATGTTTCAATCGATGTCAATTAATTTTTCGCAAAACCTGTCTTTTTGATTTTTCAAAATTCCTATTAATTTCACATATATTAAAAACCAACGAATTCCTCATCTTGATTCAAAATCTGAATTCCAAACATTAAATTTCTATCTCCAGTATATCATACCTCAATTCGAACTTTTAAATATCACATTCTGATTCTCAGTACTCGAATATTCTTTTCGCATTTTCCTATCTTTATTACTCGCGAAAAATTACATCAAAGTTCTTTGTATCGAGATTCTAACGTATCTCGATGAAATAAAAGCGGAAAAAATGTCCGTGCTCGAAACTGTATACATGGAATGAGAACGCTTTTTCGCGAGTCTTACGTGGCCCTGGGGGCAATCATAGCGGATGGCGCGAGTATTTTAGTTACTTCATTACCGCAATTCCTCGCAATTACGCGACGCGATTTATTGCCTGAAGAATGAGAGCTCCCACAATGGGCAGAATCGAGAACGAGACTATGGACGAGCCGTTGCAGCCATCGCTCTCGCACAGGTCGCAAAATTCCATCACGTGGTAGAGCGTGTCCATTTTATCGCGGCCCACTTTGCAGGGGTCGACCAGCTCGGTTTTCGCCGTTTGACAGCTTCGCACTGTCACGTCTTGCGTTCCAACTGCACATTACATTTTTCACTTTTATCGGTGTTTTAGAGTTTCTGTCGGGAGTTCAAATCTTCCTAACCAATATCAGGAAATTTGGATTCGGACGAATCTTCAAATTTTTATTCTAGAATCAGGCCCGTGCGCACGGGTGGGGGGAGGGGGGTTCAAACCTCTCCCATTGGCCGAATTTTACAATTTTTTTAATTCTCTAAATTCTCAAAAAACTCTGAAATTCCTACGAAACTTGAAGTTTCATCTCCGACATTTCCAGAAATAAAAGACTCAGAACTGAATACTCTAATATTCCATGATTTCAAAGTTTCAAAACATATTCAATCGAAGTTCTCATTTCAAGAACTGAAAAATTGAACATTCTTTCATAAATTGAAAAAATCGCTGAAAAACTCCGGAGTTCCGGAATAACTGAAAAAATTTAACAGTCTTCAATAAATTGCGAAAACTCCGGAATTTCGGAATTATTGAAAAAACTCTCAATATTACATTTCGAAAATTCCAAAAGCATAAAAAATTTCAAAATTGTACATCTCTAACTTCCACGATTTCGCTTGTTAAAAAATCTGCACGATTGAGAATTTTTCAAAATCCCCCAAAAATCGGAAATTCATAAGAAACTTGAAGTTTCATCTCCGATATTTCCAGACATAAAAGATTAAACATTGAACATTCTGAAATTCCATGATTTAAGATTTTCAAAATATATTCAATCGAAGTTTTCATTTCAAAAACTGAAAAATTGAACGATCTCCAATAAACTGAAAAAATCCCTAAAAATCTCCGGAATTGCGGAATGATTGAAAAACTTCGCAGTACTCGAATTCTAAAATTCCAAAAGCTCTCGAAATCTTAAAATTGATTATCTCTAACTTCTATAACTATTTCGCCCTTTATAAAATCTGCATAATTGAGAATTCTCCCAAATCCATAAAGACTCTAAAATTTCTGATGAACTCGAAGTTTCATCTCCAAAATTTTCAAAAATGAAAGAAACAAAATTGAACATTTTCAAATTTTATGATTGCAGATTTTCAACATAAATTAAATTAAAATTATCGTTGAAACTGAAAAATTCAACAGTCTCCATTAAATTGCGGGAACCCTAGAAAAAACTACGGAATTTCGGAATTACCGAAAAAAAATTCAATATTTCATTTCGAAAATTCCAAAAACATGAAAAATTTCAAAATTGGAGATCTCTCACTTCCAGGATTCGCTTGCTTAAAAATCTGCATGATTGAGAATGTTATAAAATCCCAAAAAACTCTGAAATTCCTGAGAAACTTAAAGTTCTATCTTCGAAATTTCCAAAAATAAAAGACTCAAAATTGAACATTCTAAAATTCCATGATTGCAAATATTCAAAGTACATAAAATGAAAAACTTCATCTCAATAACTTAAAAATAGAACAATCTTCAATAAACTGCTAAAATCCCGGAAAAAACTCCATTCAGACGAAAATTCAGAAGACAGAAAAAAAACACACACAAGCCTTAATTCCATAATTACACATTATCGCAATCCCCAAAAATGTTGTCATTTCCGAAAGCCCCAGAATTTCTGAATCTTTGGGTTCAAAAATTCAAAAAGCATGAAATCTGAAGATGAAAGTCATGAAATGACCGAATTTTTGATGACTGAAATAAGAAAATTCAATTTTCAATAAAACAAAAGTCAAAACCCCTTCCTTAAGCAAATCCTGCGCATGGGCCTGACTAGAATTTTAGGCTTTTGAAATTTTGGAGAGTAAATCAGCAGAATTCTAAAACTTTAATTTCGACTTTGAATCCCGATTCTTCGAACGTGATATCAGAATTAGATTCCAGACATTGACTTTCGACTCGTTATTTCTAATCTCGAAAAAATTTTGACGTAACGACGTCACGTCAAAAATGTTTGAGGGTAATCCATCATTTTCAGCACTTTCATTAACTTTGAAACGACTTGTATAATAAACGTTAGTTATCAAACTTCAGATCTGACGTGTTATCAGAGAACGAATTCATTACCATGACCGTAATTGAGCAAGGAACATAAAATTGAATTACTTTTGACGTTCATTTTGGCACAAGCCATGTGTGGCAGTGTTTGCTGGTGATTCTTAAGGATGTTGACTTCGAAAACACGAGAGATGGTCGTCATAACCGAATTGCCCTGCATTTCACTGTTCCAATGGGTCATTTGTTCCGCGCTGCATTCGACTGGCTCCATGTTGCTCTTCGAAGGATCCTTGCAATGTTCGTTCGTCACCGACGTGCACATGTAGCATTTCAGACCATCTACAATTTTACGACTCGTGCCAATATTTTCTTCCTCGAATAATTAGGAGTGTATTGGAAAAAGGGTTGAGATAAAAGGACTCAGTTTGAAGGGAGAGTAGTGAATAAATTTAGTTCAATACGGACCAACTGAATATATAGTAGATTTAGCTTCATTAATTTAGTAACTTGACTGTAGTCGAAATTATTGAAGGAAACATTTTTTGTGACATCGCATGTATTGTTTTTGCTGAAGTTACTTGTTTTGACCGAATTTTTTTTACAGATTTCATA
>JAPYZK010002563.1:61-13796 GCA_030522785.1 Platygaster equestris | reverse complement strand
CATAGTTGCTATAAACAAATGTAGTTTGTTTATTTTATCACGAAGTTTGTTTATATTTTTATATGGAATATAATCACTCAAAATCAATTTTTTTTCGTTTTTATTGACAAGGGGTCATACTTAAATTACGTAAGACGTTTAGGGGGAAGGGGGGTTCAACCGGATCTTACGAAATCTTAAATGGGGGGAGGGGAGAGTCATTGACAATCTTACGTAAGTAAAAAAAAATAAATACATTTTCAATGAAATTGCTATTAAAAAAATTTATTCTATTTTGTACTAGCAAAAATATCGGTTTTCACCTAGAATTACGTTCATAACACAATTTTTCGCACGATATAATATATCTTCACTCACTGAAAAAACGACTCAAAAAGTGATTCAAAAATTTAACTTTATGATCATTTTCAAGCTTTCGGTAACAAAAAATATTCGTAGAAAAGTTATCGGCAATTATCGTGTGATTTTGGAATTAGTCTAAAGTATTATGAGTAATTACGATCCGTTGCATTGACATAGCAGTATTACCCTATTTTCCATGGAATGTAAGGTAATTTACAAAATTTTCGATCTTATGTAAGATTGGGGGGGGGGGGGTTACCAGATATTACGAAATCTTACATAGAGGGAAGGGGGGGGGGTCAAAAATGGACGAAAAATGTCTTACTTATTTTTAAGTACGGCCCCTAAATGTATTTGGTACAAACAGGGCCGGATTAACAGTCAGGCCACTGGCCTCAGGCCCCTACCACTTTGGAGCCTCCACCAGCAGCGTAAGAAATTGACATAAAATTCAAGGATTATCCAGATTTTACAAAATCTCGGAGAAAAATTAATATCACGAAAATTATTAGGAATTTAACATGATTCTGCTTGGTTTGATACAAAATTTGAAAATTGTAAAAAAAAATATCCGCAGTTTTTGGAATTTTAGAAAGTACACACAAAAAACACAAAATTTATGTTTTGAAAACTTGGAAGAAATTACAAAGTTTTGATCATTCAATGATGTTTTCGAAATTATTGCTCAATTAAAAGAAATCATGCGTGTTATTGGTGAGTTTTTCAAGAATATTATAAAAATATGATAAAATTCTGAATTTTGCGTGGTATTGTGAAAATTCCAAATGCTATCGAAAAAATGTGGGAAATTTCGGAAATTCTACAAAATTAAGAAAATCGCAAGAAATTTGTATATTTCAGAAAGTATTGACAAATCAGCAACATTTTCTAGAAATAATAATGATAATCTGAGGATTATAAAACATTCGACGAAATTCTGCATAATATTGAGATAAAATTGAAATAAAAGAAAATTCTCGGAAGTTATATACCAACAATATGAGTAAATTCTCAACTTTTTGAAAAGTTACCAAATTTAGAAGAAATCGATATTTTCAAAAGTACCACAAATTAACGAATATTTGAAAAAATATAACATTTGTTATGCGAATTAGTAAAAGTTAAACAGAATTTTACGCGGTTTGAGAAAAATCACAAAAGTAATGGAAACAATAGAAAAGTTTTCAATTTTTTTCTAATTGACGAAAGTACAAAAAATTATTGATGTTATATCTATCATCAAATATCGATAAAATGAATAACTCAATTTACCGGATAATGATAACTCTTTTCATTTTTGTTTACTCCACTTTTCAGGTTTAGTAAAGAGCCCCCACCATCAACTAGCCTCAGGCCCCCCACCAACCTAAATCCGGCCCTGAGTATAATTAACTTCAATTTACTTTAATTGTAAGCTACAAATTTTTCTGGTTAATTACAATCGTATTATTTTCGAATTCGACCCTATTCATTTCCATAAAAATGACCCAGAGTATTCGAACTTATAAAGCAAATCTAGTGGAACCCATCAAATTTTAAAATTAGAGACGTCCAACTACGCAACTGTCCTTTTCTCACTCGCGAGAGCAGTCGTTTAGTGAGAGAGAGAAAGCAATAGTATCGCCCATCTCTGCTTTTTTCTCAGTGTGATGACTATCATTTTTTCCTATTCGATGATGGTTTTTGCAAAGATGCAAAAAAATCGAAATTTCAACACCATCATCCCAGAACTGAATCAAATGTTTTTCTCAAAAAATACAGGGTGCCACGAGAAAATTAGCGAAATGGAAAAGAACTTATTTTTTATTGCGAAAGTGGTTCTAATTCATAGATAAAAAATATACATTTTCCCTTTCCGCAATATTTTTTTCCTGTGAATAACTCTTGGAACAATGAAACCCCGCAAAGAACCCGGCGACAGAAATTTAATTAATGCTTTATGTTAAATTCGCGTGACTTTGCATGGTGCATGCGGCGATACTGACGTTGGGGTTTTCCCTTGGCATGATCGAAAACGGCATTATGCGATTAAATCGAGGGTAGGAAAGTGCGTTTCAACATTTTTGGAACCATAATAAGTTTCATGCACGAAAAAATCTAAGAAAAGGAAGGTACTTTTCAATTTTTCATTTTACGAAGTACTTATGTCAACTGATTCATCATTGTTTTCGCAGAAAATAGGATGAAATATAGTTCGTAAGTATTTTTCAACTTAAAAGTACGAAAATGAACCAAGAATTCGAAAATTGAGAAAATAGTCCGAAAAATTCGTAATTAATGAATTCTTTTGACTGTCGGAATTTGATTTTTTTGAATTTTCAAATATGATACCTCAAAATTCGAAGACTGAAATGTCCTAAATCAATCTTTCAAAATAACAGATTTTCAATTTACAATTATCACATTAACTCGATGTTTTCGAAGTTGAGACTCTGTGAATTTCAATTTTTCCATTTTTACGGGTTTGACAATGAGTTTTCAATATTTCTAGTTCTTTTATTCCATAATTCCTAAATTTTTATTTAAGGAATTTCCCACGTATGCATTATTTTGGAAATGTCGATTCATGAAAAAATTACGAAATGAATGATCAATACAGGTGAACTTCGATCGAGTAAACTTCGATACAGTGCTCTTTAATCTACCGTGAAGATCTCGGCAGCGATAAGGCTCCGAGTTTCACAGCAGGGAGCGAATTCTAGAAGCCTGGAAAGTTATTAATGCTTTTTCATTTTTGGGTTTGGGTCCCTTGAGGTTTCTACCTGATGGTGTTTCTACCCGTCTTATCGCTATCTTCGATCGAGTATAATGTTTACTTAAGAGCCCCGAGCCGAGCACTCGATCGACATTCAGCTCTATTTCAATGAAATCATCATTCGTTGTCAGTGACCCAAATGACGGACAAAAATACTTCCGAAATAGATGAAAACCAATTCAAAAGTGAAGTTATTTCGGAAGTTTACAAGATGAAGGAGGAAATGATCGATAATTGCGCTATAAATCATCACACTCCCAAGCCATACGTCGTATTTCGCGATACGCAAAAATACGCGAGCGCCTGGTTACGGCGGCTATGTTATGTGGGTCGTGGGCAATGTGGCGCCAAAAGTCTCGCCGGCACCCCCGCCAGGAAACTTTTCCACCCCATCGCGGCGCGTCTATTCCACTGAACTATCCACTCCCAAACTCCACAAACCCCATAAAAACAGCGATTTGACCCAAAAAATCACTCGCAGACTCGATGAAATCACTTATTTGTCCGGTTATGAATTGCCTCGCCGGATAAATCGTTTACACGAAAACCTTGATTTTGAGTGATACAGTTTTTTTAATGAATTCGTACGAAATTCGTACTTCCTCCGAATCTTGAGCGAATTCGTGATCAAATTTTTACAATTTTTCGGGAAAAAAATTAATATTAGACTCGAATTTTGAGAACAACTATTTTTTTTATAGGAATTTTATCTCTATTATCCCCAAAATTTTGAAAACTGCATGAAAAATTGTTCGAGTGGAAAAAGGATGTCATATGATTCGATCATGGGAATTTTTGAATAATTCAGAAAGCTTAGGATACTTAAGAATATTTTTGACAGTTTTCTGACAGAGTGGGAATTTTATAAGAATATGAAAAAATTGGTATGAATTCCGACTTCATATTTGTAATAATTTTAATCTTTCCAAAGATTCTCTGACAATTTTAAGAAAAATGCAGGATATTATTTCGAGAATGCATGATCGATATTCAAATTTTTGCTAGATTCAAAAAAATGTGTAAGAATTGTAAAATCATCATTTGGAAGATTTATTCTATAATTTTCGTTCTGATGTCCTGAAACTTGTTATCATTCTCGGGTTTTTTGGGAACATTTTTGAATTTTATACAATATTCGGCGATTGAGATAAATTTGCGACCGTCGAACAAAAATTTTTAAATCACAAATTTCGCGTATGAAAGTCTCAAGAAATTTTCATGTATCTCCTGAATTTCCCTTGAATTTTCATTAGTTATTTCCGATTATATAAAATTTCGAAATTCACCTAGAAAGATTTTCTCTCTTTTTCGAAAAATTTATCGAACTGGACCAAAAATGATCATAATTGTTTTCGACATCCCCCCCCCCCCCCAATCAACATTTTCAAAATTTTCACCTACAGACGCGACAACTACAAAACCGAGAACCAAAAAAATGCAACATCAGTTTTCACGCAACAAAAATACTAAAATTCCGAACGAACAATATGTTTGGAATAAAACTTTAATAAAACTTTAATAAAACTTTCAGGAACACCATAAAAATGAAGATATCACGTATAAAACCTATCTCAGGTCATTTTACACACAACTTCCAAATTTCACTACACTTCTTCTTACAAGTTCATTTACACGGAAATCTCGATTTGAGGAATAATCCTTTTTCATCAACACAAGCCACCACACCTTAAAAACACCCTGAAAAGAGTTATTTTCATTTCAAAAACTCAACTACCACGGCTTTTCACCAAGTTTTCGATTTATGTAGTAATTTAGAAATTCGGTAGACGAACAAACGATGCTATTCAAGCATATATTGTACCATTAAAAAAATCCACGGAACAACATAAACAAGTTCTCGTTTCCTTTACAGTAAAACCTTGATATAAAGACCAACCGTAAGTCGCCAAAAACCCCATATTCCACAATTCTCCATTACATTTTCACCAAATATTACTCTTTATCGCCACAAAAACAAACGTTCCCAAACCCTCCCCAAAAAACACACCTCTACACGAAAACCTCGAAAAACGCCAACCTTCACCCCCAAAAACCCATTTTCCACTCTTTTCGACTACTTTTCCACCCAAAATCTCTATCATTCACCCCGAAAAAACATCCCCACCCAAAATGTTCACCTGCAGTTGCGAGGACCGCGAAGACGAACGCCAAGAACGTGTAAACGATTTTGCGATCCATCGTTATTTTATGACTCGATCGAGTTTTCGGTTGGTACAATTTTCGAAAATTCGAACGTGCGAAGTTTGCGCTTGGACGTGACGGGCGCGAATGCCCCGAAGACGATGTTTGCGCGCGATTTTGCCCTCCCCCATGTCTCTCCTTTTCCTCCATTACCACCTCTTCCCCCTCACCCCTTCCTTCGCCGCAACCCCTTTAATTCTGTCCTTCTCTTTCTGTCACGTCTTTAATCCTGCCGATCACGCTCGCACCCACGTCTTTCTTCATATATGCATAATACAGCTTCGCCCTGATATTTTATTGCGAGGCGAAAGGAAAGCAATGACGCAACAAAATTGAGATGGGGTCGTTATCCTGAGGCTCGCGCTGTTTTCCCCGCGAGCTGGTGGAATATTTTGACGCACCCCCAGGAGATTTATGGGGGTTCGGGGGCGTTAGTTTGACCCGGGGAAGGATTTTGGGTCGATTAGTTCAGAGTTCAATGGGTTTTTATCTTGTTTACTGGGTTTTCAAGTATGTACTGGAATTCGCAAGTTTGGGGCCAATTAAATATTAGGTCATCACAAAGAGGGGGAGGGTGGGGGGAGGGGACCGCTGATCACGTCATCATTTTCGATTCTCGGTTAAACAAGACAGATTTTGAAAATTAGAATTTTTTCTTCGTTTAAATTGTCGCGACATTCTTTTTTTTATTTATTTGATGTTTTTCATTCCGTTTGTTTATTTTATAACTTTGATGGAATAAAAATCACTAGAAAAATGCCAATCTTGTCTTTATTTTCATAAAAATTAATTTTGATGATTTGTTTTTGACTTATTAAAAAAATGTATGTGTGCAAAATTTTTATCGCAACTTTTCAACCAAATTAGAAAATTATGATGAAGTCATCAAAGGAAGGGGTTGATCGGATAATGACGATTGATGACAAAGGGGTGGGGGGGGGGGGGAGAAAAATGGTAAAAAATTGATATTTAAATTAAAATTGAATATTTAAATGGCCCCTTTCAGAATATTATGGAGTCTCGAACGTTTATTCAGGAATTTGTGAGGTCATGCAATTTTTCAGTTTTCAAGAATTTGGAAGAATTTCGGAATGTTATAGCTTCGAAGCTTTGAAATTTTCAATGTGTCAAAGCTTTGGAGATATTTGAAATTTTGCAGCTCTGTGCAGATTTCGGAATTTTTAAGTTTGGAGAATTTGAAATAATTTTCAAGTTACGTATAATTTTGAAAAATCGTCCAATTTTAAGCTCGTAAAGTATTGAAATATTCAAAGTTCAGAAAAGCTGAAGTTTTAGAGCATCGTAAAATATTTTTATGTTTCGAGATCTTCTTTTTTAATAATTTGTGGAGTTTTCAAGAAATATGAAAATTTTCGAAGTTTTGCATGAAGAATTATGACACTTCAAAATTTTTAAGCTTCGGAAATTTTGAAAGTACGTACTGTAAGGAAATTTTAATGATTGTTGAGAAATTTTATGTTACTTTGTGATTTTTCGTGGATTTTGGTGAATTGTTCGTAAGATACGTATGTTTGAATTTTTTTACAAGTGTTGGTGAATTTTTCGAAATTTTGCAAGTTCGATTTTTTCGATAGTTTTGAAGAGTTTGAGAAATAATTGTTTGGGAATTTATAACAATTTTCAGGAATTTTTAAGATTTTTATTTTTTTTGAATCTATTGTTTATTTTATCTGTGATTTTTGAATCTTTGGAAATTTGTCAGGATAATTTTTGAACGAATGATTCTACTTTAAATTCAACTTGAATTTGTTGAAATTTTCGAATCATGAAGAACTGCGACAACAAATTTTGTCCGTTCCATGTACTCAACGGATTTTGGTAAAATGAATGACAGTTTTCAGGAAGACCTTCAATATTACTATTACAAGATTTAGAAACTTGATAATGCAGCATTTCGCAAATACTCACCTAAAAATGCTCAATGATAGATTTAGAAGGACGAAAATTACAAAAAAGTGGCGAGTTTAAAAACACTCAACTTCCGAAAATTCGAGTGTAAAATTTCAATACTAAACTTGAAAGTAAAACGCAGTCAAAAATACGATTTCCCAGCAATACTTTACTTTTTAACCTAAAGATTCATCAAATCTTTTATAACTACGTAAAAGTGGTACAAAATAGGTTATAACTTTTTTCGAGTAGAACAGCCCTATATATAGTCAGGCAGTAATATTATTAAAATGAATAAGACGAATAATGAAAGATAGAAACGTCTAAATAATTCATTTTTGAGGAATACTCCTCGAAAATTTTTACGAAATCTTCACGAAAACGTGCAATAAAATAATATTCCGATCAGGATTTTCATAATTATTGGTGGATTTACATTATCAAATATTGTAAGTATATACATGTTCCAAAAAATGCTTCTGTAATCTTACGAAATATTTGAAAAATATTTAAAAATATCGCAGAAAATTCGAAAATGCTGAAAAATTGATACACAATTTCCAAAAATCTGTAATAATTTTACACAATCCTTCAGTGTTCGAAACTTGCGGAATTTCTCAAAATTTTACGAAAGCGCTTGAAATTTCTGTGCATGTAAAAAATAATTTCGTCAATGAATCAAACCGAAGTTTAGATTAATTTACGAAAATTATAGACGTACATCCTGTAATTTCGCGAATTTTAACGAATTTTTCATCGTTTTTAATTATTTACAAGAATTTTCGGGAACTCGAAAAAATAATTGAAAACATCAAAGTTCTCCGAAGTTTCATAGTTTATTCCAATCTTTCAGGATAAATAATTTCTTGCAATTACTCACAAATAACTCAAATTTACAAAATAAAAACGTTCTTTCAGTCTTCATTATTGTGATAATTTTCAAAAACAATTCAATTTCACTATTTATACAACAGTATCCTACATAATTTCAATACTTTATATTTGTCGGTGGTCGATCAAAAAGATGATAACTTTTTATCACATTTTATAGAGGGAATCATCTTTATCTTCAGGTATCATTTATAGTGGGCGCTGTTTTTTGCAAATTTTACGAATTTTCCGAAAAATGCATACATATATTAAATTTTTAATTTCAAATGTTTTTACACCCAGAAACATCTTTATATTTTACCTTCAACTATTCATCGATTACCAATCTGTTCATTGAAAACTTCAAGGCATTTAAATATAGGTGAAAAGATAGGAAAGAAAACAAGGGTGCAATTTTTTCAACCCCTTGGAATAATTTTCCACCCTGTTCAAGAAAGAGAACAGCCAAAGGTTAACGCACTTTGCTACTCCAATCGATGAGCAGCGATATGATAATATACCTGGTTTCTGGAAAGCCTTTTTTGCGTAAGATTAAATGTTTCCTTACGCAAATTTAGAATGCGAATTATGAAATTGATGTTTTCCAAAAGTTTTTAAGAATTCTTGAAGAGCGTGAATATTTTACTCACAAAATATCGAAGTTTAAACTTCTACTTCTATCGAACTCATATCAAAGGTTTGCATATTATTTCGATATACAATTCTCCATTAGATCGTCAATTTTGCTGCCAAAAAAATTTTGTCGCCAAAAATCGAAACGTTCGAAGAATCGATCCATTTCTTCAATAGCTACAGAAATCACGATCAGAAAAGAACACGTTGTTCGTAAGTTCATTGCTCGTTTGAAAAAAAATCAATAACGAATGGGAAAATCGACTTAATTAAAAAATGCTCCGGTCATCGTAGTTAACGTCGCGATTAGCATTGTGAGTACGCTTCGATCCTTGACACACTTCGGACGAGTGATAATGGAAATGGAAAAAAATAGAACGATAATTTCCGCAAAAACGAATAGTAAGTGTAATTATAAATAAACAAAATATATTGAAAACGACACTGAATTTTCTATGCAAAACATTTTTTGAAACACAATATGTATTTTTTTCGGATTTGTTGATAATGTGAGACTTTGAACACTCAAATAGGTAGTCTCGAAAATTTGAATGTCTCTAGATGATGAAAATGTTCGGAATCGATATTTTCGAAAATTCGAGATTCTGGAGTTGAAAATCTTACTTTTAAGTTTAAACGTTTCTAAATTCTAGGATTTTTATTAGAAAATTCGTCAATAATTGAAATACTTGAATTAAAAATTCCGAACGATGGAAAATATGTCTTCAGGAGATTGAAATTTCGAAAAATCGAAATTCTGAAACTTTTTGATTGTATAACAACCACTTATTTCCGAAAAAAAATTTTGGATGCCACATTTTTCCTACCTGTATTACATTAATTCGGCCCTAATAGCTTATAATTGGGAAATTTTCTAAAACTTCATAGTCTATGACTGAAAAAAAAAATCATTTCTGGGTCAACTATTCAATGTTAACTTGTCAAGCATTTGATGTGAACATGCAATGAAATCGATCAAACAGACAAACGAGGAAGCGTCCTTGATGAACCGGTCGAATAATCACGGGCAAAAAGGAGGGCGTTATTTGATGAAAGGACAAAAATGCAAAAAACAACTTTGCGCTCTTTGTGCACAAATCGGCTACGCCAGCGGCGACGAAGAACTTTGAGTGGATAATGTCTATTTTCCTGTGACACAACGCGCACGCACCCACACATGCGCTATTTGCGCGATCTCGAAATTCACTCCAAATTTCATGAAACGCTTTTGAAAATCTATCAAGAATTTTTCTATTTCGTTAATTTCAACAATTTTCAGTTATGATAAGTATAGAAAATTTTGAGGTCCATTTTCCATGGTTTCGTAACATTTCGAATGATTGATTCTGAATTGACAAAATAATCAGTTGAAAACATGTTGGATATTTTTTTCAGAAATATTTTATACTTTGACAATTATTTTTGTTGTTCGTATGAGCTACTTTTTGATTTTATTTGGATAATTATAATTTTCATTGGAAATGGCGAATTTTTAATTCGAGAGTAAAGTTCTTATAAATATTCAGAATTCGACGGATCAGAAAATTAAAAGTCTGAAAAGTTGAAAACTTTGTCCCAAAAATGGGAGAAAGTCAAAATGAGTCATTATTTGAAATCTGAAAAATTTCTCGAATATGAATCCAAAAATATATCATTGAAAAACGGAGAATTCAAACATCCTAAAAATTTAAAAATTTAAATTACTAACAATTCGAATATTCCGAAATGTTAAATTTCGGGCAATCCAAAAAGTTGAGATTCATTTTTTCCAATTTTTTTGAAATTTAAATCCTGATGACTTTCAACCATTATGAATTATCGAAATTCCAAAATTCTGTTAACATATAGAGCCGAAAGGAACGTAATCAAAATCATTACAAGAAATTAATTTTTTCGGCTCTCCAAGTCATCATGCTTACACAATTTTCGAAAAATGCCTAAATTTTCCACCCCAGAAAATTTCCCAGTTTCCCCCACAGCGACCACGCAGCTGGCCACGACTATTTTTTTCGCCCTTTGTTTGCGGAATTTCCGAGTTTCACACCCCTAGCATCAACCCCCCTCACCCGGGAGAAACGTCTATAACGGGGTTCTTGATATCCGCGGTAGTGGGAGCGAGAGAGTCAAACAGTGTGCTCCAAGCTCTCGAGGCCGAGAGATCGGCCACTATTTTATTCCCAAAGCCGAAAAATTTCCGCTCGACATATTTTCATCTCGTCACTCCATCCTCCCAAAAAACTCGCGCATCCTCGCTTCGCTCTCTCGGCCTCAGTCCAAAAAAACCAGTGATGAAGGCGTTTCTATTTCTCTTGGCTTTTCTATTTGTGGGCCACCGCGGTGAGTCCAAAAATGACTTTTATGCACGAATGACCTTCCGATCGTCGCAATTTTCCCATTTTCAATCATTTCGGATATATCGACGTACCAGTGCGCGAACGCCCGAGTCGGCAAAATGAAATGAAGAAGGCCATTGAGATCATCTCCATTTTTTGTGACCTTTCGTCGTTCGAATGTCGGATTTATGTTTTTCGTCGCAAATGAGGGTTTTTTGATTCATAAATTGAAGTGGTGTTTCGATGATTTGCGCATGCGTTGGTGGGATCGATGAAAATGCGACGCACCTTGGGTATATAGTGTATTTTCTTTTTCTTTCGGAAATTCGGGTTTATTTGGTTTATGGGTATTTTTTTTATGTTTATGGTTTTTTTGGTGCATGGGATTGAAAGGTTTTTGGGTGATTTTTATGTTAGGTATTACAGGGATGATTTTTCAGGAAAATGAAGTCGGGAATTGAAATCGCTTTTGATGGAGATATTTTTAGACATTATCACTGATGTAGGGAATTATGGAGTTGAGTGTGTTTTTCTCCGTTTTTTTTTTTTTTTTTGCTAATAGACAAAATGTTGATAACAATTTTTATAAAACACTACTACATCAACTCGAAATTGACGAATTTGTTAAGGGTCAAAGTTGAGAAATATTTAAGTGACGCTGTCAATAACATCGTAGAACATGTATTCAGGAGAAAAACTGTTGATCAATTTAATTCCTATTGAATTTCTTTGAAGTGTTAATCGTCTCTGAAGATAAAGATAAGAAACTGTAACTTCGAAACCACTTTTGATAGAAGTTATTTTCCGATTCTACGGAAGAAAGAATGAAAATTCAGAAGACTAGCTAAAGAATTGATTTTTTACATATAAACTTAAAATTGATGCAGCTATTGAAGATCAAATTCGAACAATGCATTGTTTTTATTGATAACTTCGTCAGTTGTCAGTTTCCGTAAGAATGAGTACTAAATCTTCATTTTGGGTGTACGTAAATAATAAGTCTTGAAAGAATGTTTTATAAATTGAAAATTCATGTATATAGTTGTTGCTAATCAAAGTTGACTGAAATATAAAACTTGTAAATTTTCGAAAAGTGTGGACGTATATTAGAGAAATTTTCGAAAGTCCGTATAGATTTATAATATTTTCTCAGTATTTGTGAGAATTTTGAGGCACTCACAAGAGTTCTTGAAAATTCTCCAGGACGTATGGTAAGAAATTTCAAACAAATCCGATCAATTTTCAGAATATGTACATATCTTCAAAGAGTTCAAAATTTCGAGACTCATCCATTTTTCCATTGCTGATAATTGAAATAATTTCAGAAATTGCTTGTAAATTAAACAAACTTCTATGAATTTCGAATTTCCAGGGTCCAGAATAACAATATTTTGTTATTCTCCAAATAATTTCTTCAAACTCGATAAAAATCGTGCAAAAAATTATTCAAATTCCAAATTTCATTGCACAAAAGAATTTCGTTTCTCATAAGGTGACCTATAAACCAACAAATTTATTTTTCTCACGCAAATAATACGTAAAATTCTTTCATGGACATGTTTTCTCCAAAAAAATTTTCTCGAATTCTCATGAGATTCTTATGAAGCCACCATAAAGTCTCGTAAAACTTATAGAAACTCCATCAGGTAACCTCATCAGAAACTTAATCCTTACAAGAAAATCTGAGATTTTGTAAGAATTTCGTTAATTCTTATGGGCACTGAAATTAACCTTATGCAAATTCTATAAGATTCCATGGGGGGGGGGTGGGGGGGGGGGAGTGAAATCTTCGAAAATAGTCTTTCGGCCCTCGATATTGTACATCTCCGTGCTGGGTACAGCAGTGGCACAGATTCATACGATAATTACGCTGAATGAACGTCCCCGAGTGTCGGATGCGTTCGCAACACGTGCGACTACTCCGGGCTGTTCCGTACGAATTCTAGGCCAGATAGCTTCATTGATTTTTCGTCTAGCTGTCTATGGGTGGGGAGTTCGTTGAACCTTTTCTCGCCCCAGTGTATAACTACGCTTCTTGTTGCTCATTTCGGAAATTCCACGGGTTTTTCACCAATTTCCGATGTCAGTTTAACAATTCTTAAGAGTGTTCCATAAGAGATACCTTGTAATTCTAAGCCTTCAAGATTTCAAAAAACCTAAAGATTTCACAAATTTCTTACAAGGTTCTTTATTTCCTATAAGGCACTTTGTACAAACTTATGATTTTCCTGAAAAGTTATAAGGTCACCTCATAAGAACATATAAAACAATCTTTAAAAATTCAAACCAACTTTTAATGGTTTTCAGAACGACTTGTAAGGCTTTTTCTGAAAAATCTTATGAATTTCGTAGTTTCTCAATAACATAAGATCACCTCATAACTTTTCAAGAAACTTATACGCTTCTAAAACATGCCTTGTGAGAAATAAAGAAGAATTTGTGAAATCCCATAAGCTTCTCAGGAATCTTATAGGGTTCAGAATTACTTGTGCGACTAGGGCCGAAAGTGGCCGATTCGAGGCTGCATGAAGTTTTCGGCCCGAGCGGAGAGAGGGCGAAATTCTGCGGCCCATAATCGGCCACATTGGCCCGTGTTGCACATACTATTTTTTTCAAAACGCACGTTCAAATAAGAGTTTTGATAGGCTCGTTTTCGTATGCCAAAAAGGCCGATTAGAGACCGATTGAC
>JAPYZK010002562.1:0-13021 GCA_030522785.1 Platygaster equestris | reverse complement strand
TTATAGATTCGCGAGTACTTGCGCGTGAAATTGTCAAGCTGACGGTGAGTTTAGTATGTCTATATATATACGACGCAGTTCCGAAACAATTATCCTTGCAGTGTATTATTATTATGGTAAAATTATTATTATGGTAAAAAAACGAAAGAGAGAGAATGAGTACGAAATGGGAGAGAACTGAGAACCATTCGATCTCATTCTCTCCCACCGCGACTTACAAGGGAGCTTCTTTTTTTTTTATAAAACACTTTATACAAACTTATAAGTTACCTGAAAATTTGTAAGGTCACCTCATAAGTTATCGAAAAACATATAAAACAATCTAGAAAAATTCAAAAAAACATTTAATGGTTTTCAGAACGACTTATGAGGCTTTTTCTGAAAAACCTTATAAGTTTCGCAGTTTCTTAATAACACGAGGTTACCTCATAACTTTTCAAGAAACTTATGAGGATGTAAAACATGCCTTATAAGAAACAAAGAACTTTATAAGGAATTCGTTAGATCCCATAAGCTTCTTAGGAATCTCATAAGGTCCAGAATTACAAAAATTTCATAAAAAATCATTTTTCGGAACATGTCAATGTGAAAAAGAGCCTTATGGAACCCGTCGGTTATCAACTTTCGACCGAACGTCCTTCCACTAGGTATGAACTGAATTCAGCTGGACGGAAAATGGATATAATTATAAATTAGGTGTAACTGGTTGTGAGTGGATCTAAAGTGGATGTAAATGGATGGAGGGTTAGGTTAGGTTCTTCTAATACTTCGTACTATCTCTAATCCGGTTGCATGCACTTTTATATCCGGTATTCGTAATTTTGAAAAATTAGAACTTCAATTTGAAAGGAACTTGAAATTTTTTATCTTCTTTTTTGGAAGAAACCGATAAATATTCCGGAAACTCACACACCCAGAAATGACGTAAATTTCACGATTTTCCGTATGTGAATTTTTCGCTGCCCTCGCTCTATTTACATCTCATTTGACCATTAGCAGGCTTGACGCAAATGACACTGTCGAGATAGGAAGAGGCGATGAAACGATCTTCATTGCTTTGGTCACGATATCAAACCGTTTATTTTCCTAATTGCGAGTGATTTAACTTGATCACTTGAAAATCACGCGGTCATGATTTCCTGCTTTTTTATTGCATATTATTCAATTCATTTTTGAAAGTCACGCTCGTGATAAATAAAATTGAACTTCGAAAAAGTGGAATTCAAAAAAAAAGAAGAGGAAAAATCATATGTAATGCTTACAAGCAGCGAAATTTCGAAATCGTGTGTATATTAGTGTATATTTTATTTTCTGGATCAGTTTTATCCTTATCACTTAACTCTGCAATTGCATCAGTGATGAACTTGACTTTATCAGATATGGGGATAAAGTTCGAGAGAAAGTTGTAATCAAATTGATAACAACTGCCTAACCCAAAATGAATTGTTTTTTGGAATAATGCTGAAGAAATTATTTTACATGGAAGTCTTATTTGTCAAACTTGAGTTTTTTCGAAATTTGATGTTTTTTTTATATGGACGATATTTACGTACAAATTTTGGTACATGACAATTCCACATCAGATGATCTAAATTTCCGAAAATTTGCAATTCTGAGTCAAGTAAAGATGGAATGGATTCAAAATTTCACAATATCAACATTTTCACAAATTTAAAATTGGACTATCAAGATTCTAGCTTCAGGAAAATTGAATAGGAAAATGCAGGAATTTAGGGAGTTGAAAAATCGTGAACATGCGAATTTTTATCTGAAATCTGGGATTTCGTAGACTTGAATGTAATATTTTCCAATTTATTCAGAGATCAGGGACAAGGAAAATTCGAAATCGTAATCTTCTCCGAAATATCGAGTTTTTTAACAATTCTCTCTCCCAATATTCCATCGAAGTTCGTGCCTATTTTTCTTGTGCTTAGAATTCTTTGTTTTCGAAAAAATCTTTTTCTGAATTTCAGGAACGTCGGCCATACGCTGTTTCGACTGTAACAGCGCAACCAACAGTCTCTGTGCCAAAAACAATCCACCAGATGCTTTGAAAAAAGACTGTGCCGAGCATGTAGAAGGCTCAAAATACACGATGTGCAGAAAAATTACGCAGTCCATTGAATTTAGCGTGAATGGACGTGAGTAATTTGAAAATTTGTTGAAATTTCCTCATTTCATCGAAATAACAAACAAGTCAAATCGGAGAGACTAACCACAATAAATTGGAATAAAATTGAGCTGTTACCAAAAAGTCCAAATCGATTATAAATATTTCCTACAATCTTTGGAAATTTTTGTTCTATATTCCAACGAGAAATCTATTGTTTCTGGGATTTGCATTGATTTCGGAAGACCCTGTATAATTTCTAAAAAAAAAAAAATGTTAAAAATAGTGTATTATGCGAAAAGTTGAAAAAGCTACCGATTTTGCTATGATAAATTTATCGATAAAGCTACGAATTCAAAATCACGCTTTTCCAGCTATTTTTATCTAATTCGAAAAAAATGGTACTTTCTCCCAATGTTTTGCGTGTAAAAAGCGATCGATTTTTTCACTGGTGAAAAAATAACGATTCTTTTTCTACTAGTGGAAATGTACTATTTTTCACTTTTTTCCACGAATGGAAAAAAACTGTACTTTCTGCACAAGAGCAAAATTCAGTAATTGTTTTTTCACGAGTGAAAAAATAACGGTTCTTCTTCCACTGATGGAAAAATTATTTTTCAGCTCATGTGATTCACATTCGTAAAAAAAAAATATTTTCCCACTAGTCGCGAAGTGTACTATTTTCCACGAATGGGAAAAAAACTGTACTTTCTCCACAAGGGCAAAATTCGTTCATTTTTTATTCGCAACAATATTTCAAAAACTGTTATTTATTTGGGTATCATAGAAAATAATTCATATTCCAGTGCAAGCTCACACGCGGGTGATAAGAAATTGCGGTTGGGACGAGTCGTCGTACAAAAACAAGTGCTACCAACGCGGAGGTTTCGGAGGTCGACAGGAAGTTTGTTCTTGCAGCGACGATCTCTGCAACGCCGCCACTCATTTTCCAACGTCTCACTCAGTCATGATTCTCAGCCTGATTAGCAGTGCTATTTTCGCGCTTACGCGTAACTAAACATTGCCGAAATAATTTCGCGACGATCTTAACAATACACACACTCATACACACAAAATATAAAATAATTCCATGAAACCGCGACTCGGCAGTGAAAAAATCGTTATACGAAGATTTCGAAAATCGGGGCCACGCGCGATGCACAAAAGGATCGAAGTTTGAATTCCGCGGTCGATTTCACCGTGAAATTCGAATAAAAAATGGCGACAGTTGTTAAAAATCGGTGTTCGCTTTTAGCGAAGTGAAATTTCAGTCCGCAAAATCACACTTTTTTTCCTTCGACTACGTAACGCAAGTAGAAAAACATGCATTTCCTGTAAAATATGGCGGATATTCAATTAGCTTCTAGATCCGAAAAAGAAAACCGTTAGGGTAGAACGATGTTTTTTTTTATTCTCGACTTTTTGCCCGTTACAAAAATACAATAAAAAGTACTAAAACAGGTAGGGAATAAACGATAGGGGAAAATTTTCAGATCTACTGAAAATAAATTAGATCTCATTTTTCCGCTCACTCGCAACAAAAAATGACTTTTTGTTTATAAAATTAACAATTTTACGATAGTTTTGAGCTGTTTAGACGGAAAGTTGGTTAATTAAAAAACTGTGTTCACTAAGATAGCGACGATAAGAAATCTGAATGTAAAACAAACGTCGAAAATTATATAGTAATGTTAATATTGTATTGTTGAGACGCATAAAAAAATACCGCAACAGGGAAGAAATAGGCGATCTTTTTGAATTCGTACTGTACAATATTTTAAGCTTGTGACATATTACGAAATTCCACGATTAATTATTATAATATATAAACGTTATTCGAAGTATTTATTTCAATAAAACAAATAATTAATACATTTGCTGTTTCAGTTTTCGCACCGTTTTGATTTTCGGTTCGAAGTTTCGATTTGTTAGTGTTTTTTTTTTTTTTTTCAGTGGATTCAAACAGTTTGACATTTCTCGCGGGCGTTCTGTAAGATACTTTCTGCTGTACAGATAATTAATTTGAATCATGTTTAGTGCGATGACAAGTGACGTAAATGTTACGAGGGAAAATTTTCCGTTGGAGTAAACGAAAATTTGAGGTATTCTTTGATCGGCAGTTATGATTTTTTGGATATTTAGGTTAAAGAGAGTAATCCAAAATATATTTTTTTCCCTCGTCGGTAATTTTTGACGAAATTATTTAATTTATGAAAGAAATCGAAAGCCTAAAAGTGTTTATTTTTCGGATTTGCGTATTTTCTATAATTTGAAGTCTAAAGTATAAATTAGTTGAACTTATAATTTTTTGATAATTGTGAATGTAATATTCTGTAATGAAATTCGTTAGGGAATTTAATTTTTTTTCAGTAACTGTTTGAAAACTTCTGACTTTTTTTAGATCGAATTTTTTTATTTTCAAGTTCTTAAATCTCTACATTATACATTATTTGATGTCGAAAATTTATAGAATCATTGAATCAGAAATTCGTAGTATATTAAATATCTCATTTGAATTTTTAATTTTCGAAGTCGCAAAAATTCCAACTAATGAATTCCAAAAAATCCTATTCGAGCTTTAAATTTAATTCCCAGATTCTTGCATTCAAAAAATGTAAATTATGTAAATTTTCAATTTTCATTTTTGAATTTTTCAATTTAGTTCATTTCGTATGCAAATACTGTAACACATAATATTTTGAGCTCCAAATTAGAAATTACATTCCCAAATCATCGAATTTCGAACATTCTCAAATATTACGCACCACAAAAAAAAGACTTATTTTTTAGAAATAAAAAATTTATCAAACTTTCGAAAAACACATTAAAACAATGGAAATTTCCTCCATAGTTTATCGAAAATTTTCCTGTTTCAACATTTCAAATATACCAATAAACAATTTTTAAAAAATTTGATTCCACTTGGAAATGCAGAACTTCCTCATTTTTTGCCCGAATATCAAATAACTTTAAAAAAAACAGGTATCGAAATTCAACCAAAACGATCTTGTAAAATCGATCGTTGGATCATGCAACCCGCGGCTACGCGACCTAATAGACTACCAGTAGCGCAACCCGCGATTCCAGCAAACGCAACGTACTTGCCCCAGCATCTCATTTATGCCCCTGTCACAAATGTGCAAACCTGTGCCAGAAATTTGCCGGCAAATTGCGGTTATCCTGTTCAGGGTAAATTTCACACTGATAAATAATCATAATAATTAAAATAACCTTAGTAATTTGTCAAATTATTGACTCGGTATATAATTTCTTCGAAGATCCAGAACAAAATTGCCATATTTGCCTATTCAAAATGCAGAGTATCCAACAACTGGAAATTTTTAAAATGTTTCTCAAAAATTACAAGTTTTATGACTTTCAAGTTTCTTTGTGGATTTAAACACTTGAGAGAACTTTTTGACAAGGAAATTCAGCTTTATTTTCATGTCTAATTTATTCCCAAGTTTCTCGACGTTCTTTCAAAATTCAGTTGGATGTTGAAAAATTGTGACATTTTGCAATTGAATTCAAGTGGAATAAAATTTGGAAGAGTTTTTGTTTTATAACGTTCTTTCGCGAAATTTAAGCACCTATTTAAAAGTTGTGTCAAGAGTTACGAAAGATTTGAAACTTAGCTAAGATTACGTAATCACTAAAACGAGAATCGACTGCAAAAAAAAAAATTCTTGCATTACGAATTTTCAAATCAAAATGTTGATACATTTCAAAAATAATTGGACACCCTGCATATGATGTAATTTTCACCCAGAAAATTTGACATGAACATTCCACCCTCAAGGCGCAGACAAAAACAATGCGACTCGGACGAAACTCCGCATCCTGCGTAATCAGCACTACCAGCAACTGAATCCCCCGAATCCTATCGTTATTTACAAACAACCGACCGGAAGTTGTTTCCCTCGGGCCCCACTGCCCAACCCAGCGATCCTCGCTTTTCCGCCCCCGCCGTTTCCAGAGTATTACAAACCGAACCTCGCCATGATACCCCAAACGTGCTACCCCAAAACCCCTGAATTCCAAAACGTTTACTTCATGCAAGAACGCCAAATCCAGCAAATTTACCAACAACAGCGAATAAATCCGGCGTTTCCGGTTCCCCCGATGGCTCAATCTTTCTGTCTCGGCTCGAACATTCAAGTCCCGAATTTCGTGTCCTATAGAAACCCAAATGCTCCTATAACACCGAGTTCAACCTCGGAAATAGTGAATCAAAAACGTAAAAACGATGCTGCCGCCAAATTTTTCTCGCTGCCAAAAGAGGAAAATTTGCAAAAGTGGAGCTCCCAAGACGTGAAAACTTGTGAAAAACAGGAAAAAGAAGAAAAAAGCGAAGTTTTGGACGAGGTTTTGTCTGAAGCTTCGTCGACTAGTTTCGATTTTACCATTGAAGCTGAGAAAATGGTTTCGGCTTTGTGCGACACGAGGATTTCCAGCGATAAATATTTAGAAAACAAAACAAATGAAAAAGGGGAAAAGGAGAGTTGGTTCGAAGACCTCACGACTCATAAATCGACCGGGACTCAGACTCAAGAGCGGAAACAAAATCCTGCAACGCTGAGGAAAACGATTCACGACGGTTGCGTGGAAGCTGAAGAAATTTTGAAAACCTCCAGGTATATTTTGAGATGGATTAGAGTGACGGGTTTCGATCTACATTTTAACCAGCAATGAAAAATGAAGTACACAATCGCTTTACAACCGTCATCAACAGCTTAAATTGATGGGCTTACCCTTCTAGATTAAGTTTTTTGAGTCGAACATGATCGAAGTAATTGCATGTTTCGAAAAATCATGCTCAAAAAAATTCGTGGGTAAATGTCTAGTTTGGTGACCGGAGCCAAAAATGAGTCCAAAAAAAAGAGAAAAGAGGGTGTTTTCGGAAACGAAGCATTTCTTGCGATGCGGCGTATGGAAAAATGGGTGTTTTTCAATTTTCTGTCAACAATTTGGATATTTGCCCTACCAAGCCGAAGGTGACGTTTTGCCGACGTTTTCTCGTCACCTTTTTTACACGCAACTTTCTAAGGCCTCATTATTCTTCAAATCATGCCAATTTTCAAGAAGTTGATAAAAATATCTTCAAGTATTCATAATTTTCGGATTTCGGAGTATTTCGAATATTATCTACAATTTACATTTACACAATTTTTCAATTTTTAGGAACTTTGAACATTTTTAGAATGTATCTAAAATTTTTCTGAAATTTTTCAAGGATATGCAAATTTTAAGTATTTGAAAATTATCAAATTTTTTAAAAATTTCCGATTTTCCAGAATATGTGAATTCTTGAAAATTTTTCACTTCTTCAGTTTTTTCATTTTCTATGATTTTTAAAGTTCCCAAAATTTTTGAATAATCGAGAATTTTTAAATTTCTCGTTATTTTCGGAAATTCAGCATTTTTATACATTTGTAAATTCCTGAATTCCTCAAAATTTTCAAAATTTCCAGAGTTTTTGAATTGTTCTTAAATTTCTGAGTTTTTCCAAATTATCGAATCTGAAACTTTTTAAATTTTCTTAATTTTTCAAAATTTTCAGTTTACGAAATCGTCGAATTTGTCAAAATCGATGAATTTTTCGAAATCGAAGAACCTTCCATACATGTTCAGAAGATACAGTGTTACAAGAAACTGGAATTATTCGGAAATTAGACATAAATATAAAAATTCTTAAAATTCAAAGAATCCAGAAACTCCGAGAAAATCTATTATTCTAAAGAATGATAAAATATTATACATAGGTAAATGTTTTGAAAGATTTGGAAATTTTGGAAACTGAAAAATTCCAGGAACTTTATAATTTCCAGAATTCCAAAAATTTCGCCGTAATTAAAAAATGTAGGAAAATTAGAGATTTCCTATAAATGTGGAAATTTCAAAACATTAAAAAATAGAACAATATGAAAAAATGTATACATAATAAACATTACGAAAAAACAGAAAATTTCTAAAATTCTGACAAATTTAAGAAACTGAAAATTTTGAACGCATTTGAAAATTAAACAAAAAGGAAATAAAACGTCGCCTGAACTGTCACTTTTTCTTCAATTTTATTGAAGTTAAAGCAAGTATCCCAATTATTGTTGATCGAAAATCCGCAGGAAAAATGCTCCTTCTATACATTTAAACATTTTCGATATTTTATCGCGTCGTTAAAATAGTTTTTTGGGCGTGAAAACATAAAAAAAATTGCAAAAAATCCATATTTCCAATGAAAAAACTCACCATAAGAGAATTATTTTCAGCATGATCTTTCGAGGCAAACCTTTCAATTTGAGCTGTTGGTCATGGCTGTGAAGTGAATAGTTTGTTTTTTAAATCTGGTTGAAGGGTTGGTCGAAACCCCTCACTCTAACCTTTAAATAAAACACCCCAAAAAACACTTAAAAACACTTTATTTATTCATTTGAAGGTACCACAACGATCCGAAGTACGAAAAACTCAACGGAATTTCCTCAGCCACTCGAATCGCAGTCAGCAAGTCTTCGAACTGTTTCCCCATTTTCGGGGGTGATCAAATTTTCGTCCAAGATCTGATAAACATCCTCCTAAGAATAAGCAACGGTTGGCTAGTTCTAGACAACTACTTGAACAAACAATGCCATTCAACGTTAGTCGATAAATGCGACAAGAAACTGACCAGGAACTTCCAAATTTGGGAAAACAACACGAACGAACTTCTGAAGAGCGTCATCCAAACTTTTTCGAAGCTGGACAAAAGTTCGAGCACTTCAAAAACCTGTGCAAAATCGGTCGCTCTCGAAATGTCTTGTCCCGGGGAGGTTTCGATATACACGAACAACAACCTTTTCGGTTCTCATCCTGGGACGTCCAACAGCTACTTTTCGCAAAACACTGGGAATTTTTCCAATTTTCGATACTTCAAACCGAAGGAAACGAAGCTCCGAAGCAAATGGACGATATCGGAACACGAGGTGAACAAACAAAATTTAGACAGTGTTTGCGAGCCATCCAACAAACTTGGTAAAAAAAGTTCTGTCTCGAAACCATCGTTAGCTGCGGAATTTTTGAACTTACAAAAAGAAGTCACTGAAACTTCGTCTGGATCGTCATTGAAGTCGAAAAAAGGATCGATTCCCAGCATTTTCAATGAACCGGAAGGAAAATTAAGTTTGTCAATTGACTTGAGTCAGAAAAAAGAGGAAACCATAAAAGACCTGTCTACTTTTCTGGCAAGCATGAACAATTCTTCAACACCTGGGATAAAATCTTCTGATAACCAGTGTTCCAAAAATCTGATAGATTTGCGTAAGACTCAGTTCCAAATGAACGCGGATCAGCAACTTTTGTCGATAAAAAATATGCAGAGCATACAGAGTGCTCCCTGGAACGCAGGGAATCTTTTGAACCAACAAAAAAATCCTCTGGATGAATACGACAGTTCGGAAGATATGCGAGTTTATATGAAACCCGGAAGTTACAACGTCCCGAAAAAAAGACACCAGAAAAGATCGGCTCGGCGACTTGGATTTTCCTCGTTGTCGCGGAATGAAAAAACGAATCAGAACAAAAGTTCATCTTCCGTGAGCTTTTCTTCGGACTTTTCTAAAAATTTCGGCGACATTTCGGGGGTGGAAAGCAGCGTCAAGGACGTGACTTGGAAGGCTGCCTGTGCTTCAGCTGAAGTTTTGCTCGAAGCTTTGACGGTGAAGGAGAAAAATTCTCCAGAAAATGCGGATAAGTTGAGAATGTTGCGTTTGGTGGAAGATACGGGGGATACGAGTAACGATGGTTTACTTTTTGTTTCGTAATCATGGGTAATTACAGTTAGACAGACTAAGGGGTCTTTCAAGTATTAGGTGATCAATTTTTTACCCCCCCCCTAATCCTTCGTCGTCAATTATCATCCGGTCAACCCCTCTTTGATGTAGTGTCATCATAATTTTATAAACAGGTAAACAAGTTGCGATAAAAATATTACACACATTCTTTTAATAAGTCAAAAACCAACTATCAACATTCATTTTTATGCAAATACAGACAAGATTAGCATTTTTCTAGAAATTTTTATTTCGTCAAAATTACGAAATAAACGAACGGAATTAAAAACATCAAATAAAAAGAATTTTGCGAAAATCTTAAACAAAAAAAATTTCAAAATCTGCCTTGTTTGACCGAAAAATGAAAGTGATGACGTTATCATTAGCGGAACCTCCCCTCCCCCCATGTTATCAACCGTCATCATTTTCCATACATCCCCTCCTCTTTTTGTGATGACACCCCCCCCCCCATATTTTTGTGATGACTTAATATTCGAATGGCCCGTAATTTAAACAGACAGTAAACATAACTTCGAACTGCTGTCATCTTTCTGGGGACTTTTTAGATTTCTGGGGAGTTGGGAAAAATCCAAAGTCCCCCGAAACCGAAAATCCTCGAAAAGTGACAACGTTTCGACGTTATTTAAATTGTCTGTCTAACTGTAGTATGTCTTACTATAATCGCCCGTAATTATTGGTGAATTGTGCGTCGATTTAATTTGAAGCAGTTTCAGGAAATTTGTCGAATTGTACGGATGAAGCGAAACAAGCTAAGAGCAATGTCAAAACAGATTCTTGGTTATTGCAAACGTTGAACAATGCTGTGAAAATTGATGATGGGGAAGAGGAGGAAGTTAAGGATTTTCGGGAATGTGATAATTCGTTTTTAAAATTTCGTGAGTTGATAAGAAATATCCGAAATTACTGATCGAAAGTGTTCAAAAACAGTTCTATCTTCGTCTTCGAGAGTTTTCGAAAATTCGAAAAAAATTTAAAAATTTTCAGAAATTTCATTATTTTACGAAAATCATTGGGGATCTTTAGTTTTAACGGATGATTGAAAAATTATTTAAAAGTATTAAAATTTATTTCATATTTGGGTGTATTTTATGTAATTCGCAGGAATTTGAAACTTTACGAATTTGAATTTTTTCGGCATTTCTGACAGCTTTCGAGAATTTTTGGAAGATCGTTTGCTTAAAATCTTTCTCAATTCTAGAAGAATTTTCTTGACTTTTCTATCAATTTCTGTGTCCACCAGGTCATTTAGGGGGAAGATCGTATATGAAATGTACATCATCGGAGTCCGTAATGTATTAATTTTTTGATTTTACGAATATTTTCGAAAAATTTTGAAAATTCTGAAATAATTGAACAGTTTTTGAAATTTTAATTTATACCCGGTAATCATTAAGAATCTCTTTAGTTTCAAGGGAAAATTGAAAAATACAAGTTAAATTTTTCAATTTTTATTAGTATTTTTGTGTATTTTACGAAATTTGCAGGAATTCTGAACTTCCTAAATTCCAATTCTTCCAAGACTCCTGACAGCTTTCAAATATTCCTCGAACATTTTTGCTTGAAATTCTTTGCAACTTTATTATTCTTAAAGAACTCCCGAACTTTTCTATCAATTCCAGTGTCCTCATTAATCAATTTCTATTTCACTGAACGTTCTATTAAAGGAATTATAATGTTTCAGAAATGAAAAGCCCAGAAAAGTTGAACAGTAACGTGGTTTCTCTCGATTTTTCAAAAAAACAGTCCTTAAATTCTTCGGCTCACGAAAAATTAGAAAAGATCTACCGAGCAGTTTGGGAAATGGAGGAATCTCACGTTTTCCGTAATCCATCGTCTTTTGAAGCTAATCATTCTTTTGTAAGTTGATGAAGATCGCATAATTTTGCGAAGGATCAAAATGTCATTTGGTAATTTTTGATTGCAGATGAGTAGTTATTGTAAAGTTGTCAAATGCCCCGTATTTTTGGAAACAATTGGATATAAACTGAAACATCATATTTATAATAACTTGGAAAAAGCTGTTGAAGATATTCGAAAGATGGTGCACAATTCACAACTATTTTATAAGGTTTCAACCGTTCGTATTTTATTCTAGTTAATAATTATGCGAAAATTCGATCATTGAAAATATGATATACTAGAAGTATCATATACCACGTATAGTTTTAAATTATATAATTATTGGCATGTCGAAAAAGAAAGAATAATAATAAAATCCATGTACTGTTTTCCAGAATGATGATGCTACTTTCGAGAAGATAAAAATTTTCGTTGAAAAGTTGAACGCAATGTTTGCAGAAAATTTCTACGCCTACGATTTTTTGAGTGAAAACGACTGTTCGGGTGGTAAATAGTTGCGTGGACTCCAAGGCACTCGGAGAATTTCAGAAAAATATATTTTCCAGAAAACATAGGAAATTATAAAGTTGTACTTCAAGTTTAAAAAACAATTGATGGACAAAGATTCAGCCAGGATAGGGAGCTTTTTTGAAAAATTATCTCATCACAGAATCACAGAATTCGTGATATTGTTGTAGTATGTTATGATAATATGAGTTGATATCTATTACGATTTTTTGTGAAGTTTACAAAAAAAGGTATGCAACTTTCGCGATGAGTTACATGTCGAAAATATTCAGCGTCGTATGATAGAATTAATAAAAAGGACAATTGTGTACGAATCTGCATTATTTTTTTTTTGAGTCGGATTAATGATAGGGACTTCCGGAATGGATTTCTCAACTCAGAAAAACTTCCATATTTCGAACCCATGAGATCACCTGATGGAGACCGTCGTGCAAAAAACGCTGAACTCGGTCGAAAGCAATTCTTAAATTTGATTCTTTAATTTTTCTTAATTCTCAAGTTCCTTCATTGCCTCTATATTGAAGTTTCACGAGGTCCCTTAAATTTGAAGTTTCCAAATTTTGTTGATTTAATAGTTAACAATTTTTTCGTACTTTGAAAGTTTCCTTCCTTCCTTCCAAATTCGGCCTGAAATCGTTCGCCGACCTCGAATGCCGATGTGGGCCCGATATATATATTTTAGGTTATGTTTTTGTTTTGTTTTTTATTTTTATATCTAAAA
>JAPYZK010002561.1:0-16576 GCA_030522785.1 Platygaster equestris | reverse complement strand
CTTACAGTTTTTAGAGGTTGAAAATGTTGAAAATTTGAATAACTGCCAAAATTTTAAAAACTATTAACGTTCAAAAATTCCGAATATCGAAAAAATTGCGACTTTTCTTCAAATTAGAATAATGAAATTTTTGAAATTTCCATAATTTTTCTAAATAATAGTCAAATTTTTGAAATTTTACGGAATTCTGACAGTTTTTAGAATTTGAAAACATAGAAAATTTGGAAAACTCCAAAATTTTCAAAACTATTCACGTTCAAAAATTCCGAATATCGGAAAAATCGCGACTGTTCTTCAACTTATAACAATCATCCCGAATTTTATGAAAATTTCGCGATTTTCGGAATTTTCAGAATTCTCCAAAATAATGGTAAAATTTTATGAATTTTAGGATATTCAAAAAATATCTAAAATTAGCATCGTTGTCAGTAAAAAATTCTCGACCGCCCCCTTCCAATGAAAACCTGTAAAAAATTCTCGACCGCCCCCTTCCAATGAAAACCTGTATCCGCCCTTGCTAATAAGGTTCAGAGTTACAAGGGAGGCGATTTTTTGTAAGGGAAATCTTAAAATGCATGTAAAAGAAAGATAAAACGGTGCTACATGACGGACTGACGGAACGAAGAACGGCTTCTCCTCACGTTACGTTCTCCAAAAATAAATCGACACCGAGCCTAGATACCTAGATAGTGTTCTACGAATAGTTCGCCACTTTACATCGTCGACGGTCGAACTCGCGGTTATAAGTCAGCGATAAAGCTTGGTACTTCTAGGGAAAATGGCGAGTGTCCATTCGTGTACATTTTCTAGGGAAAATGTCCACGAATGCAGGGCTCAAAAGCAAAAGGTGCTAACTGACATTTCAATAAAGCTCATTTTACTATCAAAAGAAGTGAAGAGATGAGCTTTGTCGAAATGTCAGTTAGCACCTTTTGCTTTTCATCCCTTTAATCGACACTGGTTATCATTTGTTTTGTCAGACAATTTATGTTACGAATTTTTTTTCTATAAATAAGTAAATACACATGAATCAATATATATATTAAATAATTATTCACACAAATTTATGAACCTTGACCTTTGACTAATCTACTTTTGGAAAATTTTAAGAGTTGCACAGTGCAAATTTTATTCTCAATTAATGAAGTTTTGCGATGTCTAAAACCCGAATTCAACGCAAAATTCATAATTCGAGAAAAATTCATAACAATTTCTATAGAAACACTCAATCAAAGTTTTTCTGACAACAAAACGTTCAAAAATTTGAATAATTTTGAGTTTCTCTATGTATAGAATATATCATCAAATTTTTTGCACTTTAAAGTTTAAAGTGTACAAAATGACGTTATTCCAGAGCAGACGGTAATACCATTCTTTAAGTCCAAGCATTTTGTAGTCAAGTGCAAAGTTTGGGAAATTTTACGCAATGTCTGTCACTTGGCCCTATATTTCTAAACGTCGAATGAATCGTTCTTGCATCATTTCCGATTAATCTTTGAGACGTTAGACAGATTGAAACGATGGATGTTGAAGTATTACACGAATTCGGACAAATGAAGGCATCTAATTGATCTTCGAGTCATTACATCCTTTCGAAATTATTTTAAGGTTGTGATTCTCTAGTGCTGTAATTTTTCGAATCTCGCGATTTATGACGACGATGAAATAGCTTCATTATGTGATTTTCTCCGTTCTTCAGAAATGTCCAGATTTTTTAAGTTGAATTTCCAAAACTCATTGCTTAATTTCGAACAACAATATTTGCTAGGTTCCACAAGACTTATACTATTATATCCTCTAAATAATTTTGGAAAATATGCTATAAGTGAAAAAAACGTGTGAATGATGTCGAAAATGTTAACTTTTCTCTAATTCAAAAAAGTTGCAGTTTTTCCTAATGTTTTGTGTATAAGAAAATCATCGGTTTTTGATCGTGTGGAAAAAGAACTTTTTATACTCTTTTTCTCGATGAGTAGGGAGACGCTGTCCTTTTTATACAAAGGAAAAAATTGGTCACTTTTCACACGTGAATAGTGTACAGAACTGGTATTTTTTCCGAATTATAGAAAAAAAGAATCAAAATCCCCAATGAAGAAAAATCATTTTTTCTTTTTCTACGATACACTGAGAAAAAAGTTGAGTGAAAAAAATTAATGGAAAGTGAAAAGTGGTTAACAAATTGAGTTCGATACAGTTTCAATACAAAACGGGCCAAGTTAATTTATTGATTGAAATTACTAAACAAAGTATTTTCCATTACTCCGAAAGTATTGTCGTTTTTACTGAATTTTATTCATACGTCTGAAAAAATTAATCGAGTTAATTTGACCGAATTGGTAGGGAATTTCCTGAATAGACTGCAGTATTTTTGAGTGAATTAAGGTAGTCAATTCTGCAACATAATTTATGTATTTCGGATATATCACACATAAAAGACAATCATCCAAAATGAACTTATTTTATTTTTATTGACTGCATGTCTGGAACCCAATTGGGTTCTTTTCGGTTCTACGTATAAAATCCTCTAAAAATCCAAAATTCTCCGGTAATTCAAAATTAATGCAAAATTGCCGGATTGTTAATAATCATTTGGTGAAATTGAGGATGAAAACAATTAATGAATGATCTTGATATATCGTCATGTAAATGGTTTGCTGATTTTCATGATCAGATGTTATCTAATTTTACGTCATTGTTGTTAAGAATTCGGAAATTGTGCATTTATTTCATGAAATTCATACAACTGATTCGAATTACCAAAGAATTTTGCATTTTTTTCAGATTTTTCGTACAATCGAAAAGAACACAAAAGAACCGAGTTAGGGTTTTTTTTTTTCAAGTTGACAGGGACAAATATGTTCGTCTTATTTGTATTCGTCTGTATCCTAGTAAATCTGATCATTATAATGATCCGCGAAATCTTAAGAAAATTTTGAGATTTCTCATAAGATTAGCGATCTTTATAAGGTAATCTTAGAATATCCTCATAAGGTTCCGTCAGCCTTATAAGGTCACTTATCCCTATAAGGAGAGAAAAAATTGTTTTTCAAGTTAAAAAAAAAATGAACAATTTAAAATGAATGTAATCTCAATTTTTTCCTGAACTCCTCATTAGGCTCAGAATTCTTCATAAATTGATCCTTACTAGGTCGCCTCGAAAAATTCTTTCTCCGAGTTGGAAATTGGAAAAAAAATTTTTTGAATTCCTCATCAGGTCGCCTTATGAGGTTCGAAATTCCTCATAAAGTTTTTGCAAGGTAACGTTATAATGTTCCTCATATCTACTATATACTAGGGTATCGTAATGTTGTCGAAATATTTTGGTTTGATGCATCTGTCATGTCTTTCAGTTTTATTCTATTTATTTTTTTCCAAATAACCACTAGAATATTTAGACTGACAGAAAAGATATTTTCTAAGTCGACTGAATCTCAGAGTCTAATTCAACTACATTTATTTTGTTCTCTCTACACTAAAATCACGATATCTTTTGGTTTATACTACTGAAATATTCCAGTTCGTACTACTTGAACACGAACAACTCAAAGAATTTAGTCATCTTCGACAAATTTGTCTTCTCGGTGTGAATCTATTAATTTTTCGTGTCAAACTGGGACGAACTCGTTCGAAAATTCTTCAATTTTCCGAAAAAAAAAACTTTTCTTGAAACCTGAATTTCATTAGACTTCCCCTGTTATAAAATTCACCATCCGAAAGGTAGAATACATTCAAACTCAACAGTTCTCTTCGTCATCAAAACGACGGCATTCGCTATAATTCAGGGAAACAGTGAAATATCACCTCAATTTGTTTAAGAGAAACAGTGATAAACAATTTCATTTCGACCAACAAAATGGTAATTTAGAACTCTGGAAAAATTAACTTCATCTAAGATTGCAAAAGTCAACATCATGAATTCTGTCAACCCCATAATTTTCTGATTTTCATTGGAAATGACTGCTGTTCACATCAGTCGTCTTTATTTTTTACCATATTCGATCCATAAATGACAAAAATCTTTAACTTAACGTCAAAATGCAAGGAAACTTGGTTTCGCTTTATGTTTCAAGATAAATCTTACGAATTTTGATCTGGTTTTCCTCCCTTCCACCATCAAAGTAATTACAAAAATGAATTCAAAAAAACATCCTTGATATCGATTTCCACAAGCATCAGAAAAAGCTTCACCGAAACTTTTTTCGATGTGTTGCTTTTATAAATTGATTAGAATCTGCTTTTTCCTTCTTTAGTCATTTGAAAATCGTAAAAATATCTGTTATTGATAGATTTGAATTTGGTTTCACTTGTTGGATCATGAAAATGATAACTTCAATGAGTCAAAAAGAAAATTTTGAACAATAATCTTCGAAGAAACCATCAAAAATAGCTTTACTAATTGATTTTTTACAAATTTTCAGAATTTTCTACTGTAACCCTCAACTTCGTTTTCTGAAAAACTATAAACCATCAGGAAAAGCACCAGTGAAAATTTCTTTATCATTGTCTCTCATTAGTCGATTAATATCTGCTGGTTTCTCTTCCAATCGTTGAAATTTCTACAAACATTGTTTGAAACAAGACAATCTGAAAATCGAACGTTAAAGAGGTCATTTAAAGTAACTACAATAGAACTTTCTTTACTGAATCTGTTTTCCTAAACATTAGGTAAAAAAGTACATTATTCTACTATCGGAATAATCACAAACATGCGACAAAAATTATAGTTCGAATAAATTTTCAAAGAAACCAGAAACGATCAGAAATGGGCATTATTTCAACTATGGTCTTTCATTAATCAATTCAAATCTGCTTTTTCCGTCTTCAATGATATGAATTATCACAAATATTATTGAAAAGGACATCTCCAAGAAAAAAAAACCATAGAAAATACTCTATTATAACTTTCTTTGATAAAACTGGTTTTTTCTCTTGAACAATATCCAAATAATCATAAAAAAGAGTAATCATAAAGTAGATTCTTCGCAGAAATTACTGAAAAATAGCTCCACTGTATTTTGTTTCGACCATTGATCATTTTCCTCTCATTGGTCAATTTTAACCTGCTCATTTCTTTTCCGTTTTTTAATTATCAAAATGAACAGAATCATGGGATCAAAAGTACACTTTCAACTCAATTTGCTAAAATAACGATCGAACGATCAGAACAAGCTTCAGTGAAAACTTCCCCGCTCAATTGAAATTTCCTTTTTTCTTCTTGAATCATTAAAAATATTACGATAATGAGTTGAAAAGTTATCATTAACATCAATATTCAGAGAAACCATGAAACATTGATTCATCAGACTTTTCTGATTCTAATTTTCGATAGAATAAACTTCACTGGACAGTCATTCAATCATGCCCACTTATTGGCCAATTGAAACCTGTTTTTTCTTCTCTAATCGCTATCGTAACTTCAAAAAAACATCTTCAACATTAATCTTCAAGATAACCGTCTGAAATATCTCCACTGGACCATGTTTAAACCAACAAAATAATGACGAACTTGAGTTAACATGTCATTTTTTGACGAACCGTCAAAGATATCTTTACTTAACATGTCTTGATGCTAAAAATCTGCTATTCTCCATTTCAATCATCATAATCGGTCAAAAAACCGTTAGAACTGGGCATATATTCTATTACACCCGCCTTTGAAATATCTGCTTTTTTCTTCTTCAATCGCAAACATAATTTGAAGAGTACATTCCTAATCTCCGAATAAACCGTCAAAAATAGCTTCACCGAGCATTTTTTTTTATCTCGCTTGATCATTGACCAATTTGAATAAATTTTTTTTCTTTATAACCATGAACATGAGTAAATAATGACGTCCTGGAAAAATCTATCAGAAATATCTTTTCTGGACATTTCTTCAGCCATGCTCACTCATTGAGCAATTGGAATTTCCTTTTCTTCTTCTTCAATCTCGATTATAACTTCAAAGGATATCTTCAACATTAATCTTCGAGAAAATCATCTGAAATACCTCCAGTAGACCTTGTTTGAACCAACAAAATAATGACGAACATAAGTTAAGTTATCTTCAAACGAACTGTCAAAAATAGCTTCACTGGACATTTTTTGATGCTCTCCAATTGAAATCTGCTGTTTTCTTTTTCGTCACGAAAAATCAGTTGAAAAGAAAACTATTCTCATCAAAAGAATGCCGCCTATCAATGTCAGCTTTTTTCTTCTTCTATCGCAAACATAAGTTGAAGAGTACATTCTTCATATATATCCGAATATACCGTCAAAAATCGCTTCACCAAACATTTTTTTAATCACGCTAGATAATTGACCAATTGAAATCTATTTTTTTTTTTCTGTAATCATGAAAATGATTCAGTAATGACATCCTGGAAAAATCTATTAGAAATATCTTCTCTGGACATTTCTTCGAACAGGCTTGATCATTAACCAATAAAAATCTATTATTTTCTTCTCCAATCATAAAAATGAGACAATAATGACGTCATTAAAGAAACCATCAGAAATATCTTCAAACATGCCCGCTCATTGACCAACTGTTGTCTTTTTTGTTCTTATTCAGTAGCAATCATAACTTCAAAAATACATTTTCAACATTAATCTCCAAGAAAATCATTTAAAATATTTTCATGTGAACCATAAAAATAATGACAAATATAAGTTCACAAGTAACCTTCAAACAAACCATCAAAAATAGCTTCACTGGACATTTCTTCATGCCCTCCAATTAACTTTTCATCACGAAAATCATCAGCTAAAAGGAGCATCTCCAAAAAAAGATCAGAACTGTCTTACTGGATGTCTTCAATTATTCCGCCCATTCTTCAATCAATCCGAAGAAAATTCTAAATTCTTCAGAACTTCGAAACTTCCGAAATTTCCGTGACTCAGACATTTCTTCTACTTCCTAACCTCAGAATTCTTCAGAATTCGGAATTCGCCAAAACTCAAGAATCCGGAAACCTCATCACTTTGAAAAACCAAAAATTTTGGCATTTTCGAAGCTTCTTAACTTCGAAAATTCTGAAAATTCAATTCAATCCTCAAAATTTTCCCGCTTTGAAACATCAATTTAGAACTTTCGTAAGCTCCCCAAAACTTTTGGAATTTTCACAACTCAAAAAGATTTCAGAACTACTGTAACGTCGATGTTTTTGGAAAATCCAGGATTCCTAACGATTAATGAACTTTTGAAACTTGATTTATTTTAACTTACATGCTTTGGATTTTTAAACTGCTGAACTCAAGAATCTTAAAAAGCCAATGAAAACTCTATTAGTAGAATTCACACTCATCTGAAAATTTAAAATTCTTGAAAATTCCGAAATTTCTACAACTGTAAGAGTTAAGAAACTTGACTTCAGAAAATTCCGAATCACCAATTCTTTTTAAAATTCACAAAACTCCAAAAATGCATGATTCATAAAACTTCAAAATGGCTCGATTTACCAACGTTTTTAGTTCAAGACTTTACAACTACGTCAAATTCCGAAATTTCTACAACTGTAAGAGTTAAGAAATTTGACTTCGGAGAATCTCTAATCACCAATTTTTTTAAAAATTTACAAAACTCCAAAAATGCATGATTCATAAAACTTCAAAATGGCTCGAATTACCAACATTTTCAGTCCAAGACTTTACAACTACGTCAAATTCCAAATGCTTCGAAACCTAAGAATCCGATTACATAAAAATTTCAAAAACGTTGAATTTTCCAAGTTTTCGATTATTTCAATAAATCATAGCTCGGAAACTTCCAAATTTCTAAAATCTTAAAAAATTCTAGAATTTCCTAACGTCATAATTTTCGAAAACTCAAAAATTCCCAAACTTCTGAAGTTCTACAACTCACCGACTCCGTGAAAATAGTGATTCGTCAAAATTTAGAAACCTTCAAACGTAAAAACTTCCAAAATATCTAAAATTCCGGAAATTTCGCATATTCTAAGCTTAAGAGCTTCAAAGCTCTCAAAAACTCACAAACTTCCAAAACTCGCAAAACTTTCGGAGTTCTCTATAGCACCAAAATACCAAAATCTGCTTTTCTCTTCTCCAACGCCAATCATAAAAAAAAAAAAAAACATCCTCAACATTCATCTCCAAAGAAACCATCGGAAACATCTCCACTGGGCTTCACCTTCAATCACTCCCTCTCATTTGATCCAAAACTCACATTTCTTAGATAAGTCCACAGGCACGATAAACACTTAAGTATTCCTTTGAGAGAAAATCTGGGGAAGATCTTTTTACTCCTGGGCAAGTCGCTGGAAAAAACCGATCACTGGATCGGCGTTGGTCGCGATCGTGGGCCGCGATCACTTTCCTTATTTTCCTCGGGAAAATGTATCCCTCACTCACTCTGTTTCCGTCGATTTTTTCGACAGACCGTTTCCAATCAGCGGGGCCGCGTGCGCGAACTAACCAAACTAAATCTCTCCCGATCTCGAGAGTTTCGTTCGGTCGCCACTTTCGTCTCACCTTCTCCACCACCTCTTCAGCCGGCAACCCCTCCACCTTCAAAGCTTTTTCTGTTCTTCGCCTTCCGCACTTCGGGGATTGACAATCGCAGCTGACGTTCAATTATGGATTGCGATTACTCCAAAGTGTCTTGGCTTTTTTCGTCGCTCATCGCGGGCGATTTGTGGATGGTTGAGTTTTATTGTTGCGGAGAATTGGATTGAGAAAAATTGCGTTTTTGGGGGTGTGATAGGAAGTGGGGTGATTATTTTGGGGGAAGTTTTTTCTGGGATGTTGATGATTATTTGTGGGGGGAGGGGGTGTCAATTTTATAATCTAATTTGTTCTCTGATTTTGGTTTTTCAAGTGTCCATTTTGGTTCTATTGTAATTTTTACGTAAAAATGGATTTAGAATATAGAGGGGATGGAATTTTTACATTCGTGGACGTTTATTTGATTTTTTTTTGCTCCTTTTCGGAATTTGGATTTGAAGATTCGAAGAGCCAGATAATTTGGAAATCTGAATTTTCGTTTATGTTTTCGGAAATGTGTCGATTCGGTGCAGTTTAGTTTGTTTTCGATATTTGGATTTGAAAATTGTGAAAATTTAGTCAATTCAACCGTAGTGATTCTAGTTTTTATAGAAACGTTATAAAAAATTTTTATAAAAATTTTTATAAGATCGGTTTTATGAAAGTTTTGAGAAATTTGCATTTTTTATGAAGTGGTTTGAAAAAATTTTTATGGAAAAATTTTTCATACAATTCTTTTTCAACATTTTTAAAAACATGCAAAAATTTTTCCAACCTTTTTTGGATTATTTTGTCAATTTATATACCATTTCTCATCAGTTTATGAGGCTTTAGCTCTAATTTCATTTCGAAAGATATTTAAAAATTTTTTGGAGGCAGCGGGATTTGAACTTGCGACCTTTGCATCAGAAATCCGATAGTAAACTTTCTTCTCCATCGAATCTGTCAATCTGGATGCTCATTTTCAATTTGAGTTAAAGAATATTCGAATCCTATAAAATTGTATGTTCTCACGTTTTATAATTGCTAAAAAACTTTACGAACATTATTTTCTATTCCCCTGTGTAATAAAAACGTATCAAATATTACTATAAGAGAAATTCCTTATATCGGGGAAGTTTTTTTAATAAAAATATGAAACTTTCCATAAAAATCACGAAGTTTTTTAAAAATAAATTGTAAAAATAAGAAAACTTGCAGGCTTTCAATTGTTTTGATAAAAAAAAAAACAGATCAATTGTATGAAAATTTTGACAAATTTTACAAAAAAATTTTTTTCTATAAGTTTTCATAAAAACCGAAAATTTTCATATAACTTTCATAAAATCGATATAATGAAAAACGAATTTTTATTAATAATCCATTGATTTCATAAAAATTTCGCCTGTTTTTATAAAAACTACAATCACTAAGGAAACGTCAAAATTTCAATCATGGGATTTAGAAACCCCCCCCCCCCCCCGTGTCACGTCAGAATATGAAATTTGAATGAGGACGATGATTTTTTTTTTCTCAATTAATTCATTTTAGGATACGAAAATTAAAATCAAAGAAAATTTTCTTGAGTCGTCTTTCCATTTTTTTCAAAGTAGGTGTCACACTTGAAAAATTCCATAGCCATTCGAATTTCCAAAATCTAATAAAATTTCAGAATTAAGAAAAATTTTTAAAGCTAATAAAATTTCGGATTTTCCCTCAACCTATGATTAAAACAGCCCCGAGTTTAAAAATTGAATTTGAATACATTTTTCATAAGAGAACATTCATGGAAGTTCCAATTAAAGTTGAAAAACTTGGATTTGGAACTCATTAGCAAATTGCGATCCAGGACTCCATTGATGGAAATTACAGTATTTTAATTACGAGTTTGCATAATTTGAAAATCGGAAAACATCGATAAATTTCTAGTTGAACGGTTCTATGCTGTAACCAGATGTGCAGAATGGAATTTCTCGAGCGCGCAACTGGTTATTCCATAAAGTCGTTCAATTTCATTCTTCGTGAATTTTAGGATCCCAAAATGCAAATTTCAGAAAACCGTAGTTTCCTGTATTCTGAGAATGCATGAAATCTGGAATTAAAGAGAATCATCTAATTTCAACATCCAAAACTCAAGCATTTTACAATGATCCAATCAAAATATCAAAAGTCGTGTAAATATTATTATTCATATGAAAACACTCGGGAAATCCGAAAATTCATACAAATTTCTAAAATTCTAAGAACACTCAACTTGATTCGATACAAAAAATCCAAAACATAGAAATCTGGGAAGACGGACAAAAAATTCCCCGGATCCTAAATCCAAAAACTTGATTCTAAACTAAAATTCAGCATTCTCAAATCCCTAAAAAATACCAAATTTGTATGAAGATTTAATAAGGTCACCTCGAGGTGACCTGAATGTTTCATTTTTCATCATCATCAAAAATATATAATAAATTTCCTAAAAACCCCATAAATTCCCATGAAATTCTCACATACAAACTTCATGAAAATCGGAGTTACTGTGAGTCTGCAGAATACGAAATTCCAGAATTTCGATTTGAACCCCCCAAAGCACTCATAACTTGACACGCGAATTTCTAAATCCAGCGTCAACTTCCCGAACTCAGGCTCAGCTTTTCGACTCTTCAAATTTGTTAATTTTCGTCTTGGTGGGCAATAAAACCAAGCTGAAAAATGAAGACCCCAAAAATAGCGTAAAAGCCAATCCATTAGCCCACTTGTCCGCGAGCTCCATCGAACTTCAACTTCGTAGTCGTTTCGAGATCCGAAGAACAATGAACAATGTCACAGGTCACTGGCTGGCCATCTCGGATTCTTCGATTCCCTAAACTCTTTGGTTTTAGATAATAGCTGTATAATCGGTAGGTGTTATTATTTCACAGTGAATAGTGGCGGTGAATGTTGAATCTGGCAAGCCAGCAACTTTTCTAAATATACACGCCCCTCATCATTGAATCTATCTTTACAAATTAGAATCTCCACCATCGCGAAGACTTACTCGCTCCATCGTCGCCTGACGTCGCTGCGGCGTTGCCAAATCCTTCATTTTGCTTTATTACATATTTTCATATCCAGGGGATTTGATAGTCACATTTTTGTCCAGTCCGGGTAAAGTTTTTGCATATTTTTGGTGAATATGGTATTTATGGTTATGGTAGTGGATCATCGGCGATGTTATGGCAAATGGATGATTGGCATTGATTTTTTGAACTTTAAGGAAGTTTGTACCGAATGTCTTATGAGGATATTCATTTCTTATAAGGCACTTATAAGTGTCCTGAAAGAAGGGCGGAGCTGAGATTTTGATCAGAGAGGGAAATTATCTATTATAATTTTGATACTACATTTTGGAATTTGAAAATGTTATGGAATTATCAAGTTCTGAAGTGTTTGATTTTTGGGAATTTGGGGAGATTTTGAGTTTTGGGGATTTCGAAATTTTTCATATTTAGAAGTTTCGTGATTTGGAAGTTGCGAAGTTATTAAGTTTTAGAATGTTCTAAGTTCTGGAACTTTTGAAGCTTTTGCAGTTTCGAAGTATTAAAATTTTTGAGTTGATGAAAATTGTGGAGTCTCACAAGATTCAGGAATTTTGAAACGTCTGCAGTTTTTAAGTTTGTGAGAATTTTGAAGGATTTTCAAGCTCCAGAGCTTGAAAGCTTAAAAAATTTTGGATGTAACGCTGTTCTGGAGATCCGGAACTTTTGAAATTCTGGAAATTTTGGAATTTTCCAGAGTTTAGAAGAAGTTTTGACATGTTGAGAATTTCGAAAGTTTTGGATAATTCCGAAGTTCAATAAAGCTTCAATTTCCCAAATTTTGATGAAAATCTTGATGAATTCCAAATTTTTTAAACATTTTTATGTTTTCGGATTTTATAGTTTCATGAAATTATAAAGTTTTCCATAAAAATGTAAAGAATTCCAAAATTTCGTTCAAAGAATCACAAAAAATCCAAGTTTTGAAAAATCATGAAATTCTGACATTTTCGTCGTATAAAAAATACGAATTTAAAACTTTTTAGTTTTTAAGAAATGTTCGTAGAATTTCTCAATTCAAAAGTTCCTCACCTTGATGTCAGAATTTTCTAAAATATAAAATATCTCATACAAATACCCAAAAATTTCAAAAAAATGGAAGTTCAAACTTCAGATAAAAAAATTACAAATTTGGATACGTAAAATTATAATCCAAACAAATGTACATTTTCGTACTTTCGACTTTCTCCGTAACTATAGCTCAGGATAAAGCATCACTGAAATACAGATAATTCATTATATTCCAATATGATAATAAAAAATGTAAATCTTCAATATTAAAAAACTGACCCCCCTGCCTCCCCCCCCCTCCCCATTGGCTGCGCCTTTAGCTTAAACAGTTATAATCCGACCTACAAGTTATTAAAAAACTTGCAAAGGTCACCTCGTACATAATATTCAAGGAAACTCATATAAGGTCCCTATAAGGTTTTATAAGAAATGAAAACCCCTTATTAACTTTGATCCTTATAAGAATTCATGAAATCCTTATAAAATTTCGGGGAATCCTTATAAACTATACATTTTTCATAAGTTGACTTCATAAAACCCTTATAGGAAATCTGAAACTTATAAGGCGACGTTATAAAATCCTTATAAGAAATTCTTAGTCTTATAAGGTGACCTTATAGAATCTTTATAAGGATTTTCAACCTTATAAGGTTACCTTACCTTATAAAGATTCCATAAATTCATCTTATAAGGCTAAGAATTTCTTATGAAAATTTCATAAGGTCGCCTTATAAGTTTTAGATTTCTTATAAGGGTTTTATAAGGTCAACTCTTGAGAAATGTATAATTTATAAGGGTTTTCCAAAATTGTATAAGGATTTCATGAATTCTTGTAAGGATCAAAGTTATTAGGGCCCTTACAAGGAACGTCTCAAACCTTATGTAATGTCTTCCTGAATCTTGTAAGGTCCAAAATCACAAGGATAAGCACTGAAACACACCACTTTTCTCATCGAACCCTAAATGGGTAAGTCCCTTCGCTAAGGGTCGTTTTGTAGGAAGTAAAATCAGGATGAGTAGACACAGTGTCTTCTGAAGGTTTTCAGGTCTCTGATTACGAATATGTGCGTCGATTTTCTGTAAAGTAGTGCAAACCAAAGTTATCAACAATTCAATTTTTTAAATCACTATAACTCTGAAACTACCAACTGTAGCGAAAAAAGTTGTGAACAAAACTTGTGCAAAATTCAAATTCACATAAAAGATGTCCCATAAAGTTTTGCACTATCTCTAATAGTTATAGAGATAATTACCCGTAATTGTCGCGAGCCCATTTCTGCTCCTTGCTGCGCGACTGTGGAGCCCAGTTATGGGCTTGCGTCGATTACAGGCGATTATCTCCATAACTATCAGAGATACAGCAAAACTTGATATAATATTTTTCATGTAAATTTTTATTCTGCACAAGTTTTGTGCATAACTTTTTTCGCTGCAATCGATAGTTCCCGAGTTATAGCGATTTGAACAATTAAATTGTTGATAATTTTTGTTTACACCACTTTACGGGAAATCGACGCACATGTACGTAATCAGCTACCTAAAAACCTCCAGATTTTATAAAAACAGGCAAAATTTTTATAAAATCAGTGAATTATTTATAAAAATTCGTTTTTTTTATAAGGTCGATTTTATGAAAGTTTTATAAAATTTTCGATTTTTATAAAGTGGTTTTATAAAAACTTCATAGAAAAATTTTTTTTATAAAATCTGTCAAAATTTTCATACAATTCACCTGTTTTGTTATAAAAACAATGAAATTGAAAGCCTCCAAATTGTCTTCGCGATTTTTATACAAAGTTTCATATTTTTATAAAAAAAACTTTCCCGATATAAGGAATTTCTCTTATAGTAATATTTTATGTGTTTTTATTACGCAAGGGAATAGAAAATCATGTTCGTAACGTTTTTGAGCCATTATAAAACGCATAAACATATGATTTCATAGGATTTGAAAATTCTTCAACTCAAATTGAAAAAAAAGCATCCAAATAAACATATATTTGATGAACAAGAAAGTTGACTATCGGATTTCTGATGCAAAGGTCGCAAGTTCAAATCCCGCTGCCTCCAAAAAATTTTCAAATTTCTTTCGATACGACATTTGAGCTAGAGCCTCATAAACTGACGAAAAATGGTATAATATACATTAGCAGAATGATCCAAAAAAGGTTAGAAAAATTTTTGCATATTTTTAAAAACGTTGAAAAAAATTTGTATGACAAAATTATTTTTATAAAACTCGTATAAAACCACTTCAGAAGAATGCAAATGTTAAAAAACTATAAAACCGACCTTATAACAATTTTTATAAAAACTACTGCGTCTACTCATCCCGTTTAACTTCCTATAAAATGACCCCCAGCGAATGGACTATCGGCTCGATTCCCCTCATTCTTCCTAATTCCACTATTCTTCACCCCTTAAGGTCGTTTTCGTCCTACCCCAACCGCAACAGTGCACGACCCGTATTGGCATAATGGACTAGGTGTAGGCCAGCCGCCCGCATTTCTTCGTTTATCACAATTTCTGAAGCTTCGGTAGTTCTCGAGTGGGCGAATGACTCGGGTATATGGAACACAGGGTCTAAATTTAATCGTTGGGTCGTTCTGGAAATAGATGTTATGAATGCGAGGACAGGATAAGACACCGGCCTATTATGTTGCCGGGGAATCACGCGTTTGCGCGAAAAAAAATACGAATATATGCGTGTCGCGCTTGTATATTCCGCAACGTTTTCGACTTCTTCTCCCGAGCTTTCTGGAATTTCGGCTCCGTTAAATATAGCCGAGGACGAATTCATCTGGAGCCCGAGCTGGAGTATCAATAAATATCATCGTTAACGAGATCGAATGTTGGAATTTTCTCGTAGGTTAGAGGAGAGGGAGGGAAACGCCGTTTTCCCGGCTTGTTTTCGTCGTTGAACTTGGGAAATTATCCTAGATTCTGAATATACGACGGGGAGAAAAATGATGTTTTAGTTTGGACGTGATATGGGGGCGAAAACAAGAGAATGGAGAGTATTTTGGGAGGAAGCACAATCGGGATATTAATCTGACACATTGTCCTACTTGTGGGAACCTTCTGGTAACGGGGATTAATGGGCAGGTGGTAAATATACCTCGTGGGATGATTTGAATAATGCGTTTTATTAACGAGTGACCTTTGATTGTATTGCTAGAGTTTCGACGAGGAATTGGGGCTTGTTTGTGGTTTTGGTTTCGTGGATTCTGGTTTGAGGGAACAGGGAATGGAGATTGATGGAAGGAAAATTATTGAATGTTTTTGATGGTTGAGCCATATGGATTGAAGCTTTTGGGGGTGGGAAGTGGTCCGATTTGGGGATGGTTTCGAACTGTTTCTGAATTTGATGTGACTGTGGGAAAAATTTGGAGAAGATAGAGAGATTTTATGGAAAATAGTATGTTTTTGTGATAGGGCTTTTGGTTTGAGGATTTTGGAGCTTTTAAGATTTATTAAATTTGCGAGTTGGTGAAATAATTACCCTAGTGATTCTAGTTTGTATAAAAATTATTATAAAAAATTTTGATAATAATTTTCATAAGGTCGGTTTTATAAAAGTTTCATACATTTTTTATACAGTGGTTTTATAGAAGTTTTATGAAAAAATTTTTGCATGAAAATCTATTTTTAGCATTTGTAAAAATATGCAAAATTTTTTCTAACCTTTTTAAAATCATTTTAATAATGTATATACCATTTTTTATCAGTTTATGAGGCTCTAGCTCGAATTTCGTTTCGAAAGAAATTAAAAAATTTTTTGTAGACAGCGGGATTTAAACTTGCGACCTTTGCATCAGAAATGCGATAGTCAACTTTCTTTTCCATCAAATCTATGTCAATTCGGATGTTTATTTTCAATTTGAGTTGAATAATTTTCGAATCCTATAAAATCATATGTTTTTACGTTTTATAATGGCTAAAAAACGTTCTGAACATAATTTTCTATTCCTTTGTGTAATAAAAACGTATCAAATATTACTATAAGAGAAATTCCTTACATCAGGAAAGTTTTTTTT
>JAPYZK010002558.1:0-13718 GCA_030522785.1 Platygaster equestris | reverse complement strand
ATAAAAGTTTTGAAGTCGAATACATTGAGATATATCATTATGCGTCATTCCAACACAAAAGTACTCTACACAGTATCCATATACTCATGCGAATTCACATCAGAACTTCAAACAATCTGGAATCGCAAAGTGAGAAGTAAACATTGCATATATGTCGCTTAGCTTCAACCCAACTTTTCTGAAATATGAACCTACAGTGTTGAAAACTGACTCATCATTTCATGAATGCTGATGAGAAAAGTTCACACTTCACTCATCGCAAGTTAAATAACATCGGATTTCAGAAAATTCAGATTGTGCGATTGGAAAATAGCCTTACTAAACCTAACCTGGCCGAACCTAATCAATCTTGAAGACAAATTTTGTTGATTTCACAAAGTAATTTGAGTGTAAACAAATTATCATTAAAAATAGAAGTATCATTTTGTTTATTTTCGTCATTAACGAAGCCAAGTCAACAGAATTGATGTTTCTTTTACGAAATTCCATCTTGACTGAAGTAGTGCAATTTCTTTATGAGCGATCTTTCCATGAAAAATCGTGGGCGTCTTTCTGGAAGATGTCATTTTTCTTATTTTCTGACACTACTAAAGTGCTTCAAACTTAGAACCAGCAAAAGTTTCGATCCTTTATTTCCCCTCGGTTGATGTCTTTTCCAAGATAGTCCAGATTAATGACTTGACAAACTGTTTCGATTGTTCGATATGAGAAAGTACAATCTTTAAGATTTCGTAAAAAATCTTTACGTCATTAGAGTCATTAAATACGATACTTCGAGTCTCGAATATAATTTGCAAGTGAAATTTAATTATCAATTCCCTCAATTGAATCGATAATCTGAAAATGAATAAAAAAACAATGGATAGCTGTCACTTCGCAGGTGACTTCTTCACTTATTGGAAATTATATAATCGATTGGTAATTGAATTTTTATACTGGCACGATTCTTATACTACTAGAATACACGTATAAAATGTTTACAGCTGTAAACATCTTATTCGTGTGTTTTATTCAATGTATAACCTAAGTGTCTCCTTGGTCTCCTTGCATTAGACACAAAAAATTTCTAGCGTCGCCAACCAGATGATCAATTTTGGTATTTAAAAAGAATTCTTATGAAGCAAATGTAAGCCGTCCATACTACTTTACAAAATCTAATTCCATTTATATTGTAGCTGACTGATCGAACAACTCAAATTTCGAATCTTCCAGATAAAAAAAGGTACTTCCCCCCCCCCCCCCCAGAGAGTAACTCCTTACAATAAATTATCACGTTATCCAATAAACCATAACTCGTGCACAACGTATCCTGCGGAAGAAAAGGAATGCACAAAAAGTACTCACGCAGCGTGTGCGAAGAAATAGCGTTGCGTCGCGGGGAACAGAGCGATGGCAGTCGTGAGGATGGCGAAGCTCCATGAAGCTGCGGAGGACGGACGCGACTTAACGATTCGCCGCGAATCCATAATGTCCGGCGTGTGCGTTTTTGAGTCTCGACTATCGGCACTCGAAACCCCTATCGTCTCACAAACACTACTCTTACGCTTCAACCCGTCACCACAATCAAACAACACGCGTCATGTTTTCGAAGGAGATCCGACGCGAGGAGGTCGACGATCTCCGCTCCACAATGGCACTTCCTTCTTCTTTCCACTCGACGTAGGAAGAGGACCGTGCGTCTCCTGCAGGATTTTCAACATTTTCATTCGCGTTTATTCTATTGATCCGGGTGTAACAGTGGTGAAACGAAACCAAGATGCTAGAAAAAGAAACCAAAAAAGGAGAGTAGAGAATGGTGGAATTCATCGAGAAATGAGATTGGAAGTGGAGGCAAGTCGAGGTCTATCATATACTGGAAGGGTACTTGATTTTTGTGAATTTGATGGGATCCGACGAATAGCAGAGGAGGAAAACGGAAAAAGAGGAAGATACGGGCGTGAAATGATCTAAGAAGATAGAAAAAGCTCGTGAAGGTAAGATTAGAGTAAGAATTGAATAGGGAAACCCCTCACTCAGGAGGGAAACCTGAGTTAGCTTTTGCGTGTAATATTAAGTGATTGAATGGAACTAAATGCTACAATTCCAATTGAAATTCCGGATACTGTCATTTGTACTCGAGTAAACTGGTGATGTCAATATCGAGATTCGGTAGACGGTTATGAACTAAGCTTAAATGAGTTACAACAAGAGTAACAGTGATTTTAAAAATCAATAGTGTCGCACTGAAAAATGGGGTGCATGAAAATTCTGTTATACCGAGATGATTTGAATTTCCCGAATTCAAATATGAAATAATGTCTATTCAAAAAATTCTATAAGATAGTTTATGCATCCAAAAAATTGTCAGGGATGTAACTTACAATTCTGATATCCAAAATAATTTTTTCCTGATATTTTAAAGTCTCATGATTGTAGAAAAATGAATCGCATTCAAAATCTGCGCTAGATATATTTAGCTAGTTTGAAAAGTTAATGTATTTCATCCCATTTTAGATTTCCTTTTATGGGAGGTATTCCCAGTATACAAAAAAGGAATAAAAACATTTCAGCAATATCTCTTGCACATTGATGAACAGTCATGAATCAAAATACGTGAAAAAAATTGAGTGAACCCTGAAGTTTAAAAAAAACTACAGACAGTAAAATCCCCATAACATCAACGAACAGGCTATCCCCTACTATAAAAAATTCTCACAATCATCGTGAATACCCCCAAAGAAGGAAAAAAGAACCTCTGACAGTAACTCATGCGAAAAGTTTCAATGACAAAAAAAGTAGCGTAAATCGATGAACCAAATTCGATGCAGACTTGCGGATAAAGCGCAAAGGAATGTGTTTTTCGAGCAAAATGATAACATGGGCTGGGTTAATGGAGATTGCGAACCTGGGAGCTAGAGGCCTCGGAGGCTCGGAGTCTGGGGCAACTCCTGTGATGGGGTCCTCTTCCTACGAGATCGCCAGGGAGTGCTCCAGGTGGGCGCAGATCGCGCCGAGACGCAGGGCGCTCCTCTTTTTTTTGGCTCCTGTACACCTGCCTTGGCTGGACATCTCCTCGGGACGGTACCACCCGCGCAAAGCCGCGCTCGGGAGTGGCGCCCGCCGCTCTGCGCCCGGACACGCGGATGGCGCACGCGCCCCGAAGCTACCCTTCCACGCGTTGCTACACCCCAGCCACCCTCTGCTCTCTCTCGCGGACTCCTTTTCTTTCCACGACCTTCCTTCATAATAAAATCGACGAGGAATCACTCCGTGGGCACCCGAAAAATACATCGCATTCCATTTTTGTGTGTTAGTGGATGAAAGGGTGGTTTTATTAAATGATTTCATACCAGCAGGGGCGGATCCAGAAAAATATTTCGGGGTAGGTTTTCAAAATCTTCATGTATATCATATTGATGTCTTCAATATTCATGCAATGAGTAATAAGCGTTTACAAGCTAAGTTGAATGTCATTTTTCCATTTTTCTACGGATCTTCGATTAATACCACTGAGTCAACTACAGTTAATTATGGATTAAGAAGAGTTCGTCATTTCAAAAAATTTGGAAACTTGAAACTATCTACTTCAAATTTCAACATTAAACTTGAAATTTCGGAATTGAACATCGAACTCGAAACTCAAAAGGTCAACTTGAAGCTCGAAATTTCAAATCTTGACATCGGATTGGAACACAAATTTTGAACTTGCATTTAAAATTAAAAACTTTCAATCCTTTGAATTTCAACTTCGAAGTTTAAATATATGGTCCTTGATCATCTTATTTCAACTTTGAATTCCGAACGTTGCATTTGGAGTTCAAACTTTTACTTCGAGCTTCGAACTTCCTTTCTTAATTATAGATCTCTAATTTGAACGTCACACATTGAATTTAAACTTCAAACTTTCAGAATGAAATTTGAACTTCTTATTTTAACATTAACTTTGGACTTCAAACTTTAGAACTGAATTCTAAATTCAAACTTTCAAATTTAAACTTCGAGCTCCAAATTTCATACTTGAATTTGGAATCCCATACTTTGGATTCAAACTGTAAACTCCGAAATTGAACCTCCAACATCAAATTTGAACTTGACTTCAATCGTCAAATTTTTATTTTCAAATTTGACTTCAATCCTTAAACATCAAGTTATAGAACTTCAAACATCAAACTTTGACTTTAAACTGCACACTTTTTTTCTAAACTCCAGAATCCTCATTTAATTTTCAAATTTTGAATCCAAACTAAACTTCGAGCATCAACTTCACGCTTGAACTTGAACTTTCAAATTTTAACCTCAACCTTGAAACTTCCCATTTCAATTTGAAACTCTATACTTCCAATTTGAACTGTAAGCTTCCAATATGAGCTTAAAATATATCAAATGTGAACGTGTTAAACTCCATATTTCAAATTCGAACTTCTAACTTGGAATTTTGAGTTCTAAATACTACGTAAAACTCTGAATTTTCGATTTAAACTTTAAATTTGAGTTGTCTACTCTGAATTACGACATCAAATTCAAATTTGAACGTACTTCAAACTTTAAATTTGAACATCGTACTCCAAATTTCAGACCTAAGTTTCAAAGTTCTGACTACTATTCTAAACCACACATTTCCAATCGTTAGAACTTCAAAATCGAAATGTGAACTCTACTGAACTTTCAGGGGGGGGGGAGTTGAACCCCCCACCCCCCCCCCCCCCTCTGCGTACCAGTATAGGTCTGTTGGAGGTTCTTCTACTGGGTCATCAAATTGAATGATGATCATGATGTTTTTGGTTGATAATGTTGTGAAATTGAAAATTTTGATCTTTATATCCACTAATTCTGACGACATTTCCCTCGGATTTAGGGTAGAAACAGTGGGATATATCCGGAAAATTAGCGGTCCCTTGTTTTTGGATTAGCGACTCCTTGCTACTCCGGCCATTTGGGAGTTCTCGGGTGTGAACTTGTCGAGATTGAAAATACACAGTACGTGATTCAGGAGAGTATTATTGTTGAAACAATGCCGTGGTATCTTGAATGTTTGCTTGGGGACTAGGCCTTCTTTGAAAGCAGTTTTCCGGGACGCGTCGTCGAGTTAGGTTACGCGTTTCGTTGATGGGTTTTAGTCATCAGTACTGGATCCGTGTAAGATTGATTTTTGTTTCTGGAAGATAGCGTCGTTCGATAAAATGCGGTTTTTAAAAAGATCAGGGGTAATCAATTCTATAAATTAAGTTATGTTTCTTATAACGTTAGCTACTTTGGTTACGATTCCCGGGTTAGAATTTGAATATACGTAGGAAAGTCGTTTGAAAGAAGGAATGTTTTTCTGTAAAGTAGCTCAAAAAGTTTGGGGACATTGCTTGATTTTTCAAGCGATCGTTCTTTGAACTACCAATATCGATCACCTTCAGACGGCTGATACGGAACTATGTTTTTCGGAGATTTAAGGGATTCACAGCAATTTTATTCTCGTTTGGAAACGTTCCAGAGTCATTATAAATCCAAAAAATGTATCTTTTTGTGGGGTTTTATCTCAGGTATAGAAATTTTTAACAATTTTTGTCTTATTAATTTGCCTTGATTGATTCACAGTTAGTGATACTGTTACATGGACACATTTCCGGATTTCAGCAAAGAAGTCAAAAAATACTTCAATAAAGAATGTTCTATCACACGCCATGTATTATGGGACGAAATATATTCAACCAAATGTAAAAAATAACCATAACTTGTGAAAGAAGTTATCGATTCAAAATTCTGTTTACTCAGTATTTGAATATTCTCTCACTTTTTCGATCGCTCCAAGCCATTCATTAAGTATTCACGTTCTAATTTCCTCTCGTTAGGGGATTCGGTCAAAACGAAATTTTTTGCTGGTAAAGGTGTACGACTCTTAGCAGGCAAATTTTCGAATATGAATCTCAAAAATCTGTAAGTTGGATACCGATTTCACGATTCTACAAAAATAATGATTTTCAATGTTTTTTGATCCATCGTTTTTTTCTATAATCTTCAGCGTCTGTATTATCCAATGACATGTTTTTTTCTCCAATTAACAGCATGCTCCGATGTTAAGATTCTGATGTCGAATTCTAGCATCTAGTAAAAAATGAGTACTACATAAGTGTCGAAAGCTTTACTTTCTATATCATCTTATCGCTCTTTTCTCTCTTAATCAAAATCAGTGAAATTCCACCGATTCCTCGGTGACTTCTTTTCCACTGTTAGCCAGTAAAATTCCATTGAAATGGATTCAGAAACTATGTCCTCAATGATGTTTAGGTGATGAAATTTAATCTCTATCGTAAATTGACAAAAATATTGCCTTAAACAACGATACACCAAAGTTCCTCAACATCGACAACGCCTTGTCCACCCACGATGCCCAAACTGTCGATTGTTTCAAGCAACTGCTCTCAAATGATCATTTTAAGACCAATTTACTTCCATCAAATGATCTTCTATATTAAACATCCCTGCGTCAACCCCTTCATCTCCTCCATCTCTTCTGGCGACTCCAGAAGACCAGGTCGGGAAATAAACCACTAACTGGAACTCAACATGTTGAATGATTGATTACCGAAGTTTAAAACGCAACGGATTCCGTATTTATGACTTCAAAAGTCGTACATTTCAATTCGCATTGTGCCGTTTAATGGCTACTGTAGACTTTTTGGGGGGAAATTTATCGTTCCGGGGGCAGTAAATGGCATTGTCTCCCGGAAGTGACTCCACCATTGCGTCGAATAGGCGGTATCTAGGCCAGTATCATTGCTGTATCTCTATATTGGATTATTAAATTTCTGGGCTCCGCGGGATCAATTAGTTGCCGGCGCCAGTGTAATACGAATCCAACGGATAGATAGGAATCGATGTGTCATAAATATCCGTCCGCTACATTTTCCAACCCTTTTTCTCGAAATTTCTGGTGGATATGCAAATTTTGTTTGGTTACGTATCAAAACGCGCGGAAATTCGCTGTCCGTACGTGTTTACGGACACAAATCTAGAAGGCAAATCCGAACTGACAAATGCCGTGGGTGAAAATGCAAAGCGCGACCAGAAATAACATGATAACGTGTTTCCGCGCATAGAAAATGGTCCTGCTGCAAAATGAATACATTGCGGGCAACGTATTTGATTTTGTGAACACATAGTTGATTCGCATTCAGTGAGTCAACTATTCTGTATTTCGGATTTTATTTTCTAGTTGACTAGAAGTTTGAAAGAATTTTGGATTATGTAACTTGGAAGATTTTAGATTTCTAACCTCAAAATTGAATTTTCTACATTTTCGCAGAGCATTGGATATTTAAATTTATCCATTCACATCCTAAATTATGGTTCACACATTTAGGATTTCCCACACAATTTACGTGAATCCAAATTTTGGATCGATTATTTTCGGAATTCTGAAAACTTGTGAACTGCTCCATTACGACCGATTCGCGTCACTTGAAAAAGACAAATCGGAAAAAAACACGGTCAATATTGGCCCTCTCGATATTTTCCCGGGGTTGACGAGAACATTCGTGACTGCAGCAAAAGTATTTTTCTCGAAGGGTCATCACTTGTAACTTTTCGAGGGCCATCAAGCGCTAGTACCTACGATTGGCTAAAGCTCGTATTGGCGCGTCCCGAGCGATGGCTTGAATCACACGCCTCTCGAAATTAGCGAGTGGACTTTAATAGCAAGAAAGGTATCAGTTAAAAAAGAAAATTCGATAGCCCGGAGCTGGCTTGATTCCAGGCCTGTTGAATCTCCTACTCGCGAGAGAAAACGACGGAAAGGTGAAGCTGGAACGTCTCTATAATTTTATCCAGGTGTCAATCGCCACCACGTCAAGCCTGTTGCTCAGAGATGTTCAAGATTACTTAATCTGATTTATTTATTTACGAGTTACATGGAATGAGACAGGATTTATTTATTTGATGACATGTGATTGGGTAGTTCACCTCTTCCCAGCTTTTTAATCCTTGGGAATAATTACTATTGGTAATAGTTTCGATAGTAGTCAACAGTAGTCTATGGTAATGATTAACAGGTTTAATAATACAACTCGAAAAATTTACTTTTATGTACTATAACCTTCAAATTAGTACTTTAAATATATTTTTCAGTTATCCTGATCCGGATCCAATTATTACTTGATGACATGTGACTGAGTACTTGACCTATTTCCAGTTTTTTAATCCTTGGGAAGAATTACTATTGGTAGTAGCTCGATAATTTTTTTCGTCGAACAGTTTCAATATTGATCATCAGTAGTCAATAGATTTCATGTAAAACTCGAAAAATGCACTTTTCTTCACCCTAACCTCAAAATTAGTACTTTCAATGTATTTTTCAGTTATCCTAGTCTGAATCCAATTATTATTCGATAACTTGTGACAGAGTACTTGACCTTTTTCCAGTTTTTTGATCCTTGGGAAGAGTAACTATTAGTAGTAGCTCGATAATTTTTTTTGTCGAACAGTTTCAATAGCAGTCATCAGTAGTCAATAGATAACCTTAAAATTAGCACTTTAAATGTATTTTTCAGTTATCCTGATCTGGATCCCATTATTATTTGATGACATGTGACTGAGTACTTAACCTTTTTTCAGTTTCTTAATCCTTCGGAAGAATCACTATTGGTAGTGGCTCCATAATTTTTTTTGTCGTAAAGTTTCAATAGTAATCATCAATAGTCAATAGGTTTCATAGTACAACTCGAAAAATGTACTTTTCTTCATTCTAACTTCAAAATTGTTACTTCGAATGTATTTTCCAGTTATCCTGATCTGAATCCAATTATTATTCGATGACATGTGATTAAGTACTTAACCTTTCTCCAGTTTTTTAATCCTTGGGAAGAGCAACTATTGGTAGTGGCTCGATAATTTTTTTTGTCGAATAGTTTAAATAGTAGTAATTAGTAGTCAATAGGTTTTATAGTAAAACTCGAAAAATGCACTTTTCTTCACTCTAACCGCGAAATTGTTACTTCTAACGTATTTTTCAGCTACCCTGATCCCTCGCTGAACTCTAACCAAGCGATGAAAAATTGTTTAGTACACATTTCGTCCCCGATAAAAACTTGATACGTCGATCAATCAATCCCTACAAACCGCTTTTCACCGAATAAGTTTCCAGACTCCGCTCGTACATCCATGCTTTTATATCTCAAAGCGGGAAAAAGTCTCTTCCAATTGGTCATCGATCATAAAACAAGACATTCGAATTTCTCCTCGATTCCAGCATTGAAGCATTGAAGGAATAATAAGGAAAATTTTCCGGTTTTCGAAAAACCTTACATTTCCGCGCCTCTGATCCCTCATGAAATTTCAGTCGAATTTCGTACATTCAGCAAGTGGAAAACGCGATTCCGAACAAAAATCCCGCAAATCCTCCCAATTACCGAACTTGAACGCGTTTGCGGAATCCTCTCGATTTGAGGACACCCTTTTAACGGTGAAGCGAACAAAAATACCGCGTTGCGGGGACGTAACCTAATTTCGCGAACTCCTGTTCCGACAAACACTTCGTTTTGCAGGGTGTAAAGAGAGCATGATTTTACGGTTCGTCATCCGGGTGCCTGCAGTGCAGTGGAGTACCTGCTGCTCACTTATTATTCATACGATAGAGGTTTCCGACACGGCTCTCTGCAAGACCAGCCTCGGCTGACGAATGAAACGACGCGGGACACTTTGACGCAATAAGGATATACGTGCTCGGCATTGAATGCGCCACGCGTAACATTTCGATACCTGAACGAAAAATCTTGTCGCTCCACAAACGCTTTGCATAGCGCTGAATGGAGTGAACGGAACGTTGTGGAATGACGTACACGGTGCGTTCATGCAGGGTTTTGGGGAATATGCGTGCAGTTTTGAAAAGAAGCTGGAAATGTGTACTTTTTATTCGAAAAGAGCGGAAAATCGGATGGGAAACGCTGAAAGAACGACGAAAATGTTCAAAAATTATGAAAATATCGTAAATTCTCAGAATTTTTGAAACTTGCACAAATCTCTGAAATTTATGGAAATTTAGAAAATATTGAAATTTTAGAAATTCCAATAACTTCGAAAATACTCAAAATACTTCAAACTTGGAAAATTTTCAAAATTGTCTAAAATTTCAAAATATTAAAAATACTAAAAATTACTATGTTTTTCAAAATGTTAAGAAGTCGTAAAATTTCCGTGAGAATCATGAAAATATTTCGGAATTTACAAATATTAGAAACTTCGAAATTTCTAAAATTTTCGGAATTGTGAACATTTTGAGAATTCCGAGAAGATGAAATTTTTCGAAATCCTCTAATCTTGAAAGACGGAAAACTACGACGCTACATATCAGTTTAGTGGACTCCTTGCGCTGGTTTTTCGGAATTTCGAGTTCGAAAATCTTCACACGTGAAAAGAATGAATGTTTAAATCAAAATTACTCTGAAATTTCATTTTACGAATTCAGAGAATGCAGAAAACGAAGAGCAATGCTTAAAATGAGATTTGGTGTCTTGTTGACGCCAAAATTGTTGATGATTGCAAATTTTCTTATTGTATTTTTAATTTATTAAAAGTACAATTAATAACATTTATCATAATTATAATAATAATATAATAAATAAGTATTCATTAATATGATTAAAGTATTTAATAATTATATTCATATCATAACTATTCATAATTATAAAGTATTATAAATACAAGATTTTTATAATTTTTATAATTTTGAAAATGTTCAAAATGTCTTGATATTATTTCTGGAGTTTTGAGAAATGTGGACATTATTTTGAAAAATTCACGAAATTGCTGAAATTTTGTTGATTTTCAGAATTTTCGATATTACTCTTCAGATCTCTCGTGATTTCAAAGTAAGTCAAATTTTTGAGAAATATCAAAAACTACTCAATTTTTCGTTATTTTCAAAGTATTCGAAATTTTTGAAGTATACCCTACATAGTAATCCTAGTTCTCTGTATATTATTCAATCATTCGTTAATTTGCCGTAGTTTCCAAATTTGAACAGGAAATCCACCCAATTTTCAATCATTCGACAGTTTAATTTCCGATGATCCGTAATAATGTGAACATTCAAAACTTTCGAAAATATTCAAAATCATCCTAAAAACATCACAGAATTTCACTGATGATCGTAATTTCGACAGACTGTTCTCAAATGGCGTACCAATCTTTCATAAGACGACTTTCTCACACAATCCCAGACAAAAATGAGCCTAATTGGAAATCGAGTTACCCCCTTTTGACCACCGAGCTATAAAAAGTCAATAATCGTTCCCCGGCAAAAATAGGTCAGATTCCGGATTTCGACCTCTTTCTCCCGACATTTTTCGGGAGATTACCAACTATTGATGCAGGCTCGCATCGGCTTCAAAAGCGGCGCTAGTGTGCTCTTGAAGATGACGTCACAAACGCGTCACCAGCCCCGCGATCAATGACGCGCGACCTTGCTGACGCCGGCGTTACCCCCTCCTCTCCGCCGAGCTTTTTACCAGAACCCATGGGTTAAAGGGGCGGTGGCTGTTTCTGCAACCTGGCAACCCTGTCTATATTTAGACTCGCTATTTTCTCGCCGTTCACAGTTTTTCCATTTCACCTGTTTCCACCTGACTTTAATTGCTGACGATTTTTTTTTAGAATTGAGGCAGTACTTCCCCAAGCTATAGGCTCTTGAGTCTTACATGAATTTTTCTCGATTTCTTGAGAATCGAGTTAGATACCTATATAATGTTTTCAGATAAGATTTCGGACTATTAATACTATACTTCAAGGATATGTTTTTTGCTTAAAGCTTGGTGAAAATATTAAAGTACATATTTCTTACGAGTTAACCTAAAAATTGGTACTTTGAATGTATTTTCCAGTACTCGCCTTCAGCTCGTGCTGCAAACTTTAGTTTCGTCCAAATCAGCGTTTTTTGATTTCACGAGAATTTATTATCGTACGTGATCTGAATTTCCTCATTGTTGAAGGTAATTAATATGAATATGGACGAAGAGAGTATATTTTCCTTCAGGATTCGCCAAACGCAATTTCTCTCTGATTAATTTGTTATTGATACCGTATTGAATAAACATAGAAGACCGCGTTATATACTTTCCTTGGGGGCATGGAACATTGAATCAAAATAGCCTATGATGAAATGCGCACCCTCGAGCACGCTTCTTGCACTCGATGATGTGCTCTGGAACGAAATTATGGAGAGCATAATGGTTGATGAAAATTAATATTCCGCGCACTCCGCTCGGTCATTAGCATACAAGGAAATGATTTTCTGGGGTTAGATTGAATTTCATGGAATAGTGGTATAAATGATATGTTTTAATCAACACATTGTATTTTTCGATTTCCCAGGAAATTCGTTTTTTATTATTAAATCTGTCGACGTCACGATTTCAATTCACAGATTTAATAATAAAAAACTACTAATTGGCTGGGAAATCGAAAAATGCCATATGTTGATTATATATTACCCAGTATTCGAAAATTTAAAATTTTTCTGAAGCTTCTCGAACTATATTTTCAGCTCGACAAAAATATTTGAAAAATACCGACACTTTTCCCTTTTTCCAGATTTTTTTTCGTAATTGTCTCGTATTTCGTTTACGTCTCCGAAAAACTCAAGTTCGTCACCTCCCAATATTTTTTCTCGATTCTCGAAACGTACTTCGTCGTGAAAATACTATCTGAAAACATCCCGACGAAGAAAATGAAATTTAAAATACCCTCAAAATGCGCGTCACGTTCGAAAGAGTTACTTTCGAAGCTTTGCTTGCATCTTTGGGTCGACGCGCTATGAATTCTCATTCTACACTCTGACCCGAGTTGATTTTCCTTACCCTAAAAATCACACGAAATGCCGATCGCATACGTGAAAAACTTGCACGACATTCAACTTAACTGGCAGAATTCTCGTGTCCTATTTACAAGAGTGTTTTCCTTTTATTTTTATCTCTTGGGATTGAACATAACTTTTGAGCGTTTCTATGTGTCATCTAGATTATGGACGATTCGTTCTGAGGGTTGTTTATTCGGGAGATCATTGAATGATATATCGTAGTGAGAATCTTAAAACTGGGTGACAATTTGAACGCAAGTAGTTTTTCCTCTTCTGTATTCAACCCTTACAGAAATTCCCCTTAACTTGAGGGTTAACCCTCAACTTTCAGGGTTAACCCTCAAGTTGAGAGGCCGAAATAACCCTGAAAGTTAAGGGTTCACCTTCAAGTTTAGAGTTGACTCTCGAGTTAAGGGAAATTTTCATAAGGGAATTCTTGTGATATTAGGCCTTACCCTCAAGGAAATTCCCCTTAACTTGAGGGTTAACCCTGAAAGTTGTGGGTTAACCCTCAAGTTGAGTGGTCGAAATAACCCTTAACTTTTAGGGTTAACATTCAACCTCCAAGATTATGTTGACCACAAAACTTAAAGGTTAACCCTCAAGTTAAGTGGTCGAAATAACCCTCAAATTGAAGATAAACTCTTAAATGGACAGTAAACCCTTAACTTTTAGGGTTATTCCGACCACTCAACTTGAAAAAAAAAGTTTCAGAGTTTTGTTATGCATAGTATCCAAACCATAAAAAGTTCCGTAATTTCAAGTACGATTCTCGGTGAATCACTCAAAAATTCTCATTTCAATTAAGATTCTAACAAAGTACCTTAAATCCAAAAGACCATTAAATTTCTAAAAGCCTAAAAAATCAATAGAGATAAAAAAACACCATAATTTACACATT